>PVKM010005718.1:0-32635 GCA_004027735.1 Carollia perspicillata
AATAAAATAAAATATTTAAAGAAAGAAAGAAAAGCTGTTCAAACAACACACGCAAAAGAAATTGAAGAGGCTGAAGAATTAACTTCTGATTGGGATTATTAGAGGAAGTCCCAGGGAAAATATGATATTTGAACTGGATCTTGAAGAATAGCTAGACTTTAACAGGCAGAGATTAAAGATGGAGGGAAGAGGAGGCTAAGATAAAGGAAACAAGTGCAGATAGAAGCCAAGGAACAGAAAATGGCATTAACTTGGAACATTGAGCTCTTCAGGAAAACTACAAAGTAAGGGATGTTTTTAGGAATGTTGAGAATTAGTGGTGGATAATGCCACAGAGGCCAAGAGAAGAAAGTGTTGAGGGCTTAATGTATCAAATGATGTGCATTATATACTGGAAGATGGAAACAGAAAAAGATGCTTGGATATGTTACTCAGAGGTAATTTCAGCAAAGTCATCGAAGCAGAAGGCAAATTCATGATTTGAGAAGTGAGTGGTAAAAAACAGATCCCCAAACAAGCTAGTATCTTTGAAAAACAGAAACTGGGCTAAATTTGGACATAAAAAAACATAGCATCCTGGTGCAAGCGTGTTCCTGCATTGGATAAAACTGTGGGCAAATCAGCTATAAAAGATACTTTGGGGACATTTGGAAAATTGAATGAAGATCGAGTATTCCTTACGGTGCAGTCATGCTGTATCAGGGGGAGACTGCTGACTGAGAAAAAGAAAGCCATTCATAAAACATCATGCACTTGCACCTACGTCCACAGCGACGTCGTTCCCGACAGCTAAATGCTGGAAGCAGCTCAAATGCCCATTGACAGATGAGTGGATACACAAAATGTGGTCTGTACAGACAACGGACTGTTTTTCAGCCTTCATAACAAAGAAAATTATTTTTTATTTAATCTTTATGGTATTTTTCCCATTACCCTTTAGTCACCCTATGGCCCCCTCCTCCAGCAATCACCACATTGTTGGAAATTCTGACACATGCTACAACATGGATGAATCTTAAGGACATCATGCTAGCTAAGTGAAAGAAGCTAGTCACACAACAAAGATGAAGGCTATGTGATTCTAAATATAAACATTAATAGAAAACAGAAGGGTGGTGGCCGGGGCTGGCGGGGAGGCAAGTAGAAAGTTGTCAAATAGACATAGAGTTTCAGTTTTGCAAGGGGAAAAAGTCCCGGATTTTGCCCAATAATGTGAGTATATCTAACGCTACTGAACTGAACACTTAAAAACAGCTAAGATGATAAATTTTATTTACATGTATTTTACCACAATTAAAAATTATAAAGAACAAATATACACATATAACATAATAATTTTGTTAAACTTTGCTTAATAAAAAGTATACATACATACATACAAGTGTGTATATTAATGTAATATAATATAATGTAGCATAGTATAACATGAAGGAGCCAGAGGGTGTAAATTAAGGTGCTAAAGTAGTAATCACTGACTGGTGGAATGTGACATTTTTATTTTTTTATTCTTCCTTGTCTATATTTTCCAAAGTTTTTCATGCATATTTTCTGCTTCTGTAATAATAAAGCAATTATTACTGTTACACTCAATACAAAATAAATAAGTAAGAAAGAAATGGTGGCTGGTGAGAAAATCAATGCCAAGAGTATAAACAACTCTTGAGAAATTGGACAGCAGAAGAAAAAGCTGAGCTTTTTATCTAAAAGACATAACTGAGTCCAGAGCACCTTTTTCTGTAGTGACGAATGAGTCCTTTGAAAATCTGGTGCAGGCAGTAGGTGAATCTTTTGCCCTCAAGGAAATAAAAAGATGTAAAGTTAAAATATTCTATATCATTTGAGGTGGTAATGGAGTTCCTCGAAGCCCTTTCGTGGATCTGAACTTGGGAACCCCTGATATAGAAGTCATTGTTTGTCTGTCCGTTAGACTCACTCATTTGTTTTTAATAGAAAATGTGAGGTAAGGAAAGGAACCAGTGAAGAATGAGAGACTGAAAGTGCAAGAAAAGGGAGAAATACACATTGATATAAACTTCCAAGCGAGGTTATTATTTCGATACACATTTAAATTGGTACAGGAAATTTAAATGGTCTATCAGAGAATGTTGTGTGTGATCCAGTGTGAAGTCAAGGAATACAAATTAAAACAGTGTGAGGGGGCTTGTGCGGTTCTACCTCATTATGTGGGAAGGCTAGATTTCTAAGAATACTAATTTTTAAAAAAGATAATGTTCCTTTCAACAGGTTTGCTCATCTTTTTGCAGAAGTTTAACAATGGAGTCTTTCCCTAACGAGACCGATTCAACTGACCTGCACCCACTCCCCTGGAGTGACCCCCAGCTAATTCTCTCCATGGTCATCCTCAGCCTCACTTTCTTACTGGGACTGCCAGGCAACGGGCTGGTGCTGTGGGTGGCTGGCCTGAAGATGAAGTGGACAGTGAGCACCGTTTGGTTTCTCCATCTCACACTGGCAGACTTCCTCTGCTGCCTCTCCTTGCCCTTCTCCATGGCTCACTTGGCTCTCCAAGGACACTGGCCTTATGGTCGGCCCCTCTGCAAGCTCATTCCCTCCATCATCATCCTCAACATGTTTGCCAGCGTCTTCTTGCTGACTATCATTAGCCTGGACCGCTGTCTTTTGGTACTCAAGCCGATCTGGTGCCAGAATCACCGCAATGTGAGGTCGGCCTTCATCATCTGTGTATGCATCTGGGCAGTGGCTCTTATAATGTGTATACCTGTGTTCATATACCGGGAAACGTACACCATGGACAACAAAAATATGTGTGGCTACTATTTTGGTGACGATAGCTCCTTTGACTATTTGAACGACACCTTCGATGAACCAGAAAATGGATCTTTTGACAACTCCATTGTTCAGCAGTCTAGAGAAATGGATGATAGTTTAGACACTTTCCCTTTACAAACTAACGATCATCCTTGGACATCTACTACTCTCCTTCCTTCTCAAACATTTCAAAGACTTCCTGGAGATTCACTCCCTGTGGATTCGGCTAGATTACCTAACCAGTATCCATATTATAAATTAATTAAACCTGATGATGAGGTCTTACCCACAATCCCCACTGGCCTCCCCACTGATGATCACAGGACTAACTCACTGAGTAACTTAGATGCTTTCTCCTCTACTGATTCAGAGCTTTTCTCTACTGCCTTCTACATGACTGAGCTATCAGAAGATATCCCGGATGATTATATAGACCTCCTTGCATATGACAATCAAGTTTTCACATTTCTGGTAGCAATGACCATCACTAGGCTAGTGATGGGTTTCCTGCTGCCCTTGATTGCCATGCTGACCTGTTATAGCCTCATTATCTTCCGAATGCGACGAGGCCGCTTTGCCAAGTCTCGAAGCAAAACCTTCCGAGTGTCCATGGCAGTGGTAGTTGTCTTTCTTGTCTGCTGGGCCCCATACCACATTGTTGGAGTCCTCTTATTGTTTATTGACCCACGTACTCCCTTTGGGAAAGCTCTGCACTTCCTGGACCATGTGTCCGTTGCTCTAGCATCTGCCAATAGTTGCTTAAATCCCTTCCTGTATGCCTTCATGGGAAAAGATTTTAGGAAGACAGCAAGGCAGTCCATGCAGGGCATTCTGGAGGCAGCTTTCAGTGAGGATCACACACATTCTACCAGCTGTACCCAAAACAACACCTTTTCAGAAAGAAACAGCAGTAGGGCTGTGTGAAACTATGGAGTACTTGGCCCAAGTAGAGCTTCTTAGGTATTCACCAAGTGTGATATGTTTCTAAAAGAACAAGGGACATGGTGAGCAGGGGTTTCAGAAAACATCAAAGACTCAGTCTAGAGGTCTTCAGAGTGGGTCCCGGACTGGTTGCATCGGCATCACCTGGAAAGTCTCCGGCCCCACCCCAGACGATAATAAGGTCCCTTGTTTCTGATGAATGCTAAATTTGAGAGTCAATGCAAAGCTTAGTCTATGTCTATCCCAAACTAAGCCTACTGAAATAAATGAGAACCTCGTCTGCTGTAAAATGATGTTTCCATCATTAAAGTTACTGTTTATATATCTAAATTCCCTTCCAGATTCATTTTAAAACCAATTCTTCCAGCTTTGAGTGAAAGATGGTTAATTCATTCTATGGCTTTATTGTTGTACTGCTGCTAGTGGTGGGATGGTTGTAAACAAAGAGAAAGTGCAAGACAAAATTGCCTATGAAAACAAGGATTTATGCGGCTGAGTCTGGAGCACGGTACAATGCCAGACTTATTTGGAAGACTCATGGACACAGGACACAGTTCCAAGCTTCCATGATTGCAGCTAAATCATCGTCTGCTGTGCAAACACAAACAACTGACATGTACCGACTTTCTCAGGGACTGGAGTGTACGCTGCCCTTTGGAGGTCTTCTGTCAACTCGTTTACTCTGCCCGTTGACAGCGCCATCCCACTTCTCCTGATCGTGAATGCATTAATTCCTTATTCCTCCCCTGCCTCTAAGTCTTCTTTCACACTACGCTTCGTACCTACACTAACCTCTCACTTCAGAAGTTCAACACCACTGGAGAATGACTGAGTACCCTCCCAGAACACCACCAAACTTATTAATCCATGACTATAGGTATGTATCTTTCACGGTATAATTACCAGATGTATCTTTAGGTTTTTTCATTAGACTTCATCAAAATAATACGCCCTCATGGTTTGAAGAGATCCAAGGTTTATAATGAAATTGGAGACGTTTCCTGCTCCGCTCTGCCCAACCGCTCCCTCCTCCCACTCCCATTTCCCAGAGACAACCCTTGCAACGATTGGAGATGTTTCTTCTGATATCCACCACGATATTTCTAAGTCACAGGCTTATGCTGATCGTTTGTGTAGACATGATACAAATGACTCCTTGTTTTGCAAGATGAAGAACTTTACCCAAGCACATCTATATTTTTTCTTTATCCAGAGTCCCAACATTCGCTAACCGTCATACTTTCATTCGTTCGTCACATTTTCTTCCACTTCCGCTCTCCATTCCGACCATATAGATACATAGCTTTCCTTCTGTCCTTTCATTTTATAAAGGCATTGTTCGATTCCCTATCACCTCATTTTCTCTGTATACGAAACCATGCGTTAAACCTCTAAAATTTCAGGTTTCCTTGTACTTCAGCATAGCTCCTTCTATGCCGAATACAATGATTTCATCTAAAGATAGAAAATGAGAAGCTCTTGACTTGCTGTGATTGATGCGAGGGTCTGGACTACAGATGTTTTACAGAGCGCTGTACAGGAAATCTCAAATGACTAGGAATTCTTTCACCCTGTGAGGTAATGCCTGATATGATGTGCATTTGCAAGCTACCTTTCATTTTAACCTGCTTATATATTTGATGCAAATAAATGGTTTCTTTCTCGTGGTTCTTTGCAAGGTTCAGAGATTCATGAATCCTTTTAATTGTATGACACTCAGAATATATCATAATATCTAGATATGCAACAAATAAATCTTATTGTGAGTAGCTGTAGGTCTGCTCTAATAGCAGTGGGCTAGGCTTCTAATAGCAATGGGCTAACACATCTCGTAAGACCCTAGGTGTAAGTCCCAAACTCCTGAGGTTAATACATAGTATATTAGATGAATGAACTTGGCATAGTTACAAAGATTCAACAATTGGCATTACTGGGCTCCTTCTAGAATGCCAGTTACCTTGGAAATGTATCCTGAAAACAAATTCTATGATAGGAATTCCCTCATTTCTGATGAAAATTTCTGGCAAGTACCTGTAAGTACTCACAAGAAGTCCCAGATGGGGACCCAACTCCCCCCAAATTGTAGTTCCTTTAATCTTTAAAATACCCAAGAATGCAAGCAAGCTGGCCTTGTCCACACACCAAGCTGCAAAGGATGACTGTCTCTCCCAGTGATATTTCACTATCTTTAATAGCATTGCAAAAGGGGAATGTTAAAGGCATGCTTTAAATTCTTCTCTCTCGTCAATCTTCCCCTCAAATAGTCAACTAATCAGATCCTGTGGTGTGAGATCGGAGTGGAGCAAAAGACCAACTGAAAACAAATGCCTCACATTTCTCTCTTCTAATCCTGGCAAAAAGAAATTTCAGACCAGCACAAATAAGATAAAACCATAAACATTCTTTTCTGTTTTTATTATGAAAGCATGCAAAAAACAACAACAACAACTGTGAGACCATACCCCCTTCCCAGCCTGCACCAATGCAAAGCATTATGGGTGGTAGGGAGGACTCACCAAACCAGAGACATAGGGGTTGAAGACAGGAAGGCAGGGATGGGTGAATCTATACCAAGCAGTTGCTCCTTCCGTCCCGCCCCTCATTTTCTCCCTTATTTCCTCTTGCAGGCAGTGAGCTCCTGCAGCTTTGCACACATCACCCAATACAATACAATGACTATACTTCAAGTCCAGCAATGCTGAACCCACAAGAAAAAGTAGTATTCTTCCATTCCATGGAGGGGCAGGGAACTGAGGCCCACAGAGGGTCGAGTTTGTCCTGTGCCACTGAGCAGGGCTGAACTTAGTGGCGGGGACCTCAAGTCCTAGGAGGCCTGATGGCCAATCTCCAGCCCTAGCCCCAGACTTCAGTTACTCTGGCAGCCCACCAGAGTTCTTAACGGGGATAGTTTCTCTTTAAGACACTGATGAATTATAAACAAGGGATACTCACACGTATGATTTAGTCTACCCTTGTAAACCCTGTCTGGATCTGAGTAGAAAAGTGATTTACAAAAGAGGAGTGATAATAGGTAAAGGGGACATCTTAGGGAGAATAGATGGAAGTTGTGTGCAAGAGGCACCTTGGTTGGAAGGAATAAGGAAGAGATGCCCCAAACAGGAACGCTGGGCAAAGGCATGGGGCTGCCCTCTAAGAGAAATTCTCCTTCCCCCAGTGGGAAGTATGACGTCATTCTTCGACCCCACTAACTGCCCTCTAGTACGACAGGGGGAGCTCAAGCCACTCACACCCCCACCTCTTACAAACAACCTCAAAGAAATAAAGTGCTCTTTAGTCAACTGCCCTTTCTCACCCCTTTACTTCAGCCTCACTGGGCTTCTTCAACAAACTCCCACATATAACCCCTTACAGAGGGAAGAAGGGGTGCAAGGAGGAAACAGCAGGAGTGTAGAAAGATAAATCTCTTGGAAATCCTCAGTAAATAAAAGAATATGATAATAAAGCAGAAATCAAAGAGAGTTGCCCTGTCCACTCCATACATTTGTCCTGTAGTTTTCAGAAACTAAACAGAGAAAAACAGAAGTAAAACTGTTCTTTCCCCCATGAGTAAAATTCAGTAAGTAATCTTATATATACACTAACTACTTTGCAGCAATAAATCATGGCCATTCCTTGTCAAAGGAGATAAGTTATCCCTATACCGTTTTTCTGGGGGTTTCCCTTGGCCCCCCAATGAATACCTCACTCTAGATTATTTACCCCGCACTACCAATGCCTTCGCCCCTCAAAAGACTATTGCAAAAGTTTCAGCCCCAATGATCTGGATTCCAACAGAAGCATTTGCCTGTAGTTAAGTAACTGAAATATTCCCTTCCCATGTCAATGCCAGCTGCATTTGGCTTTCCCCACCCACCTATCACCAATTCCGTTTGGTTCTCTATGACAGGTGGGAGAGAGACTCCCATCCTGTCTTAAAACATGATAAAACTAAGAGTTCTAGAAAATAAGGCAAGAAAATAAGGTGAGCAGAAGAGTGGGGCAAACAACCAAGAGAGGACAAAATAGTATTGGCTGAATGGGAAATGCGGATTGAAGAATAATTGGTAAAAACAGGTAAGAGCCACAGTTAATTTTCAGAGAAAAATTATGTTTAAAAAGCCAAAAGGGTTAAACTGAAAATCTCTCCAAAAAGCTGAACCTGTGCTGAATAGCTGTCCTCCGCCCACCAGAGCAGAGCAGCAGGGGCCTGGCTCAAACCCCTCAGTGTCTCCCACAGAGTATGGCCTAGGGATGAGCCAGTGGACTTTGATTTGACATGGTATTACTTACCAGTTGCCAAATGTTTTAAATGCCATCACCCTGCTGCGGTATTCTACTCCACCCGGCCCTGCCTCTTCTTCCACGAGAGTTTTATCGTCACCTTCTGGCACCACCACCATTATGCCTGTCCCTGATGGGGAATGAGGATCGCCAGAAATAAGAATTGAAGACACAAAGGGACAAGGAAGAGCTCAAAGGACAAAATTAGCACCATTGAGTGAAACCTGCTAAGTCATGACTGCCAAGCAGTGCTAGAGACCCCTTCTACTTGAAAATGTGGCCTCTCCAGTCCTGGACTGAATTGACAAGAACAGAAAAAAAAATTTAGGGCTGAAAGGTGGGATTAGCACTGAATTTCTCAGATAGAAAGGTATAAATCTGAGTTTGAAACCTTTCTCTGTAGCCATCATGGCCTCACCTTCCAGCCAGATGACTTTAAATTAGCAAGGGGTGCACACGGTCAGTGGTGTAGGGACAGGAGACAGGGGGTTGCGTATAACCAATAACAATAATAACAACATAATAAGAATAATAATAAAAGAGTTAGGAAAAAAACAAGAAGAAGAGGAAGAATGAGGCAGGAGAGAGGGGTTATCTTCGGCAGCATCTTGCGGTGGCTTCGCTGACAGAGAAAGGAAAAAACCAGAATATATATCTATATACAGGCAAGGGGGGCAAGGACGGGCTGGGGCTGCTCTTGCCCCACTGCCAGACTTCGCCGTCCAGCCCCGGGCTGACAGTCACACTCTGTGATGCACTAAGTGATCAAGTCCCAGTCGAAGTCATCAGGGATCTCCTCATTGGCACCAGGAGGTGGAACCGGTGGCCGAGGGACCATGTGATGTGCTGTCAGGAAAAGACAGAGAGATTAAAAGGAGGGGGGATGGGAAGGTGTTCTGTCCGTTAGATGGACAGTGCTCAGCCCCGCAATTACCATGAGGAACGCCTCGTGAAACCACTGTCCTTATCAGCCCTGAGTTATTTTTTTTGTTGCTAGCCACTACTTCAATGAAGCCCTAGGAAATAAACTGGAACTAGGCCCCGTGCCAATATGATCATTTACAGCCATTAACACTTAGACGTATGAAGACTAGGTAACAGTGGCAAACAACACACAGATGTACTGTTTTGAAACAGCAGCACCAAAATGTGTATATGTATTACATGGATGAGGAATATGGGGACAAAGATTCAGATGTCATCTCCCAAACTGAAAACGCTGGTGGTTTCGCAGGATATTAGTAATTTTTCTAAAATGTATTTAAAGGTGAAAGATCTGTTCATTTTGTACTATTTAAGATAATTTTGGGTCTCCCCTGGCACTACCACCATCAGAGACAGTTCAATCCCAGACCTCTGAAACTAGAGGTCAGGCAACAGGAAAGCAGACATGGGCACAAAGCAGGTACGTTTTAGGTTTTGCATACTATGTTCATTTTATTTGCCTGAGTATATCTCTCATCTAGCTTCATTTCTTTCTTTCTTCCTTTCTTTATTTTTAGAGAGGGGGATGGGATGGAGAAAGAGAGGGAGAGAAACATCGATGTGTGGTTGCCTCTCACGTGGCCCCCTACTGGGGACCTGGCCTGCAACCCAGGCATGTGCCCTGACTGGGCATCGAACCCGTGACCCTTTGGTTCACAGGCTGGCACTCATTCCTTAGCCCCACAAGCCACAGCTCATCTAGCTTCTAAAGCTAGACATAAATGTTCTAGGTATCTATCTTTTGTTTACATTCTTGAATGTACTTGCTTTCATTATTGAAGGTACCAGATAATTTTACTGTATTAATTAGTTAATTTATTTTATTCTCACCGGAGGACATTTTTTCATTGCTTTTTAGAGAGAGAGGAAGGGAGTGAGAGAAGAACATCAATGCAAGAGAGAAGCATTGATTGGTTGCCTCTGTACACTCCGAGACCAGAGATCACACATGCCCAGACTGGGACTGCATGCATCCGGACCAGGAACTGAACCTACAACTCAGGTATGTACCTTGACTAGGAATCAATCCCACAACGTTTTGGTTTTGGAAGGACACTTCAACCAACAAAGCCACACTGACCAGGGCATATCAGATAATTTTGAAGTAAATCCATCCTATTTAGTCTCCCATGACATATACCTCACTAGTGGCCTACACTCTGGCCTACACTCTGGCCTTTAGAATCCTGAAGGCTCACCCTTGCCAGGGAGTGCAGAGAATGCAGGCCAAGAGACAGGAGAAAGTGAAACAACTGGCGAGGGAAGAGACTGCTCGGTTAAGGGTGAAACAAGCCTTCTGGCCCTTACCTGGGCGATTGTATCCTGCTGAGTCCTGGGTGGAGATTGGGTACATTGGTGATGGGCCAGAGTAGAGGTGGGGGGCTTGTGGGTGCCCATAAGAGTTCACTGCCAAACAAGACAAGAGTTACTTGAATGGGTCATTCTACGCACTGAAGCAGGGTGCCACAGAGAGGAAAGAGCAGTCCTCTTCCCCTATCTTGTTCTGCTCTCTTTTATAACTCCTGCGGGCATGAAGGCTTCCCGAAGAAGCTATCAGCCCTCATCTCTTATGTTGAAAAGACCCGGACACTAGAACTTTGAAAGAACACAGCTATTAGAAAGACGACAAATATGAAAACAGGGTCATTGAATCTCTCTCCTCATGTCACTGGGCTGATGATCACGTAATGGTAGAGATTTAAGAGCTCACCTGACGTAATTCAGGTAGGGGTTGCTTAGACACAAATTAGGACCAGAGACTTTCTCCTCCCTTTTCTTACGTAATTCTAATCTCCCACATGAAGGAGTCATACTGTCTGTTTCTTTGGCATTCTCCGGTATAGCACGTCACAGACAAATAAATGTTCAGTCAATGTGGTGGACAAATTAGTCCCGCTGCTCAGTTTGGATCACTGCCCATTAGATGATTTTTCTCAATTCTCTTCTGCCCTTCTCCTCCCCAGCCCTTTTCATCAGAGTCTCCACCTCCTTGGCCACTTGCTTTGTTTGTACCTTGGGTCAGGGCTGGCTCCTGTTTGCCACTCGTGAGGGCACAGGAGTCAGTAATACGGGGAGGGGCTGACGGCTGGTGGGAGCCCCCTTGGGAGGGCATGTGACCGGTCTGAGTGAGGAAGTGGTTGAGGGAGTCGCACAGATTGGCGATGTGATGCTGGTCCAGGCTCCAGTTCTTCTGCTCTGCCTGTCGCAGGCTCTCCATCAGTTCTACAAACAGAGACGCAGGAAGCGCTATCCTCAAAGAGGCCTCAGAGACCCCATGGGATCTACCCCATCTCACTGTTCCGACCACAACGTGAATCAACGCCACTGATTAAATGCATCACCCATTATTACTGGTATCCATTAGGGCTCTACATCTTGAAACTCTCATTCTATTTGTTACTAAATTCGTATCATAATTTTGAACTTACTGATGAATAAAACAAAATTTCAAAGCAACTGAGGGAATGAACCACGGCCACACCATCATGCTGACAAACATACAAAATAATGGTCCAGGGTTTCTGAATTCCTGAGAGCCTCCCCTCTCCCAGAGACAAAACTGGCTAGGATGAACTACTGTCGTGTTTTGAAATAAGGCTAAATTGATGAAACTTAACTTACAAATCATACCAACATCATCCACCTTGTGAAACACAAAGGGAAAATAATGAAATCATCCATCTTCAAACTTCCTTTAACCATCCACTTGTGGTCCTGGTTTCTCTGGGCTGCACGCACTCACATCGGACCCTCCTCTCTCCTGCCATCACTAACCTGAGAACTGTGACTGCTCGATGCTGGACCAGTTGAGCCGGTTCACCATCTTGAAGCTTTCCTTTAAGGAGTCGATGTTAGAGCACCAGTCAGGAGGAAAGGCTGTAAAGAGGAGGGCAGATTGGAGAATGAGAGAGAGGCAAGTGTAAGAGGGCGGCCAACTCACAGCGGCCTGACCATGTAGGATTCTGGCGTCTGCACAGGTTATCGATTACATTACCAGGATAGTTTTGAGATCTCCCTCCCTGGAGATTTAGGACTAGTAAAGCTATCTATTCATTAGGTAGTGACAGCCCAGCTCATGGGTAGGAGAATACGTAAAACGATCTCAATATTCCACAATTTCTATAATACAGGGCTCGAAGCAACAACTTCTGTTAGCTCAGGTGAGCTCTCGTGGAGGAGAGAGACGAAAAGGCTCAGTATTAACTTCCTCACCAATTGCGCCTCTATGCCAGGGCCAGAACAAGGAGGTCATTCACCCTGCTCCAGCGTCTCCCTTTACCCTCCTTACTCACCAAAACCAGTACTGTTGATAGAAGCCTGGCCTTGTGCCTGCGGCTGTGGCGGTGGTGGCTGCTGGCCGGGGTGGGAGTGGGGATGGTGCTGATGAGGGTGGTAGCCTCCATGTTGCAGGGGGGGTGGATGCATGGCCATCAAAGAGGGAGGCCCATAGCCTTCAGCCCCAGCTTGCTTCCCACCTGGTGGGGTACAACCATCTGGGCTTGGGGTGTGCAGTGGAGGAGCACCCCCTACAGTTGAAGGGCCCTGGGCTGGTGCCTGCTGCTGCTGGGGCTGTGACTGTTGGGGCTGTGGCTGTGGTGACTGCTGCTGAGGTGGCTGCTGCTGCTGCTGCTGGTACATGTAGTAGTTATTAGAGGGCGCCATGTCGCCCAGGAGAGACGAAAAGCCTGCAGGGTAGGAGGAAGCAGGCAAGTCACTTGGGCAATGCATTCTTCACTCAACAGGATTTCCACTGAGTTGAGGTGGGTAACCTCAGACAGAAACCACAGACTTCAAAGGGTAAGGGTGTACTGGGACAGCAGGGATCCCATTGGTTGGTAAAACAGACAGAGGGAGAGCCTTGAGAATGTGGTAAGCACTGAAATTTTAGCAAAAGGTCAGCATGCACCATTTTATGCGATTTTACCAAGATTTGGGTGTAGGCCTGCAATCACAGTATCAAAAGACACCACATATCAGGTCAAGTTTAAAAAGCAAACCGTAAAGAAGACAAAGCCATTGGGCATCTGTTCTCGCCTCTCCCTCATTGTCCCTTCACCTTCTACTCCGACCACCTTTTCTTGTATTCACTCTCAACAAATGTAGCTCTCTGAGCAGTGGAGGAAGGATGGATGTATTTCTCAAACAGACTAGACAGAAAAGAACTAGAGATTGAGGCTTGTACTCTTCAACCATCATTAAACTCCAATGGACATTTTGCTGTCCTCGCCCACTGAATGTCTTACTTTGTTTCTGAGAGCCCCTCCATGTTCCTCTCTTCCAATCAACCAATCACCTGAGCTGGACTCACTTCTCATGCAAATGCTACAGTCTCAGAACACAACTCTAGACATGAACCCCCTGGGATATAAAAGAACAAATTAATGACAGTTAAAATAAACTTTCAGAAAAGTGACTCCTAACTACTTTTAACCATTCTACTCATCTCCTGCTGTCTATACAGGGCCACGGTATAGAACAAGAAGATCTGATGATTCACGTGAAGTCTTGACTGTATCCCTACCTCTAACTTCTTTAAAAATAAAACAGAACGGCCCTGGCTGGTGTGGCTCAGTTGGTTGGAGCACTGTCCGGGAAACCAGAAGGTTTCAGTTTCAGTTCCATCAGGGCACATGCCTAGGATGCAGGTTTGGTACTCGTTGGGGCATATGCACGAGGACACCAATTGATGTTTCTCTCTCTCTCTCCCCCTCCCTATCGCTCTCTCTAAAATCAATAAGCATGTCCTCGGGTGAGGATAAAAAAGGGGTGTTAGGAGGGAAGCAGATCCTCTCACAAAGAGCCTCCCAATAAGGACTTTAAAGCATTCTCGAATGATAACTCAGGAAGCTGAGTATGGACAAGATATAAACTAATATTAGGAAGAATCGTTAATTGTGTTTAGAGTGATAATTGAAATAAATAACTAAAAAAGTCTTTATCGTTAAGGATGCATGTTCAAATAATATTTACAGGTAGAGGACATGTCTGGCAATTGCATGCAATTACTCCAATTATAAAAAAAGAAGAAAAGAAAGAGCTCTGGCTGGTATGGCTCAGTGGATTGCGTGCTGACCTGCAAACCAAAGAGTAACCAGTTCAATTCCCAGTCAGGACACAGGCCTGGGTTTCAGGCCAGGTCCCCAGTAGGCGGCGCCTGAGGGGCAACCACACATTGATGTTTCTCTCCTTGTCTTTCCCCCTCCCTTCCCCTCTCTCTAAAAATAAATAAATAAGAATCTTTTTTTTAAAAAAAGGAGAAAGCTGAGTAGTAAATAAAATAAACCTAACAAAATATTGGTAATTGTTTAAATTGGGATATAGAAACATGAGGGTTTATAACACTATTTTCACTATTTTTGCATCTGTTTGAAATTTTTCTTAATAAAAATTAGCATAAATATGCTAAAAATAAAATTAAATTGTTTTGACAAAAAAAAAACAACAACACACATACAATGACTGTTTTTTGGACTGACCCTTAAGGAAAGAGAACTGCTGTCCCCTAGTGGTCATTCCCTAAATGACTTGCTTGAAGCAATCAAATCACTGCCCTTCTAGACAGGGGATTCTTCCAACTCCCTTTCTGAAGCTAGTAACCCAGATCACATGTTGAAATAAATAGCTGTCCTTCAGAACTAAACCAGAAGAGCTCGACTGCAAACAGTTTTTGTTCATGACATGTGATCAACCTGACCAGTGATCAACCTCTCCTTATGTTAAAAACAAGAAAGAAGGGAAAAAAGAACATGTCACCACCTGCTCAAAAATATAAAAATGACCGTGCTCCCATCCCAACTCCAGACTCACCATGCTGAGAGGAGGAAGAAGACTTCTCCAGCATGGACTTGTAGAGGTTGCGGAAGGACCAGCTCAGATCCTGAAAATTGATCTCTGAGTAGGAAAATTTGAAGTCATGGTTCGTGTTATACAAGGGAGGCGGACCCTCAGCACTTTCTCGGCCTGGAGCCCCTGCAGTCACCGCTCTGCCATCCACAGATCCTGTGCCCTGCAAACAGAAGTAAGAAAGACTTGACCCATGTCCTACGTGAGAAACCTACACTACCCTTTAACGGTGCCCAAGCTCTCCTGCCTGTCTCCATCCTCCACCAACTTTTCAATGAAAGAGCATCATTTCTTCTTTCTTCACACGTTCTTATTTTGCTGTAGCCCCTTGCTCTTTCCCTATGTTACACCCATGCATTTATTTCTCTTACCAACGTTTTTACCCCGCTCCTTCTAATCCCTGTTTTGGTAATCTTTCTCAAATTCCTACTCTCATTCTCTCACTTCCACCCCTTCTCTCTCTCTCTCAGGTTTCCCCTTTTCCTTTCCCCTTCTTTACCAATTTATCTGCCTACTGTATCACAGATACTCAATACATAATTTAGAACAGACAGCTAGATGACTCTGTTCAACCACTCATCCATCCATTCACCCAGCCACCAACTCATAAACCCGCCTGCTCACCTGCCCCTCTGCCCCCTCTACTTCCTACCTGGCTGTAGCTGGCAAGAGCTGTGGGGTTCTGAAGTGACATCTGAGGATTCCCCTCAGGAGGCAGTGAGGCTTCTCCACTCCCCGGAACACCTCCCCGGGGGCTCTTGCTTGCCTCCTGTTCTGGTGAGTCCTGGGAGAGCTGAGGGTTGTGAAAGGAAAGAAATCCATAAGCAGAAGCTTTCCTCCCAAGACCCATGGTTTCCCCTTTGCTGGTATTCGCCCTTGGCCCCGGATACAGGAAAGGGTGAATACCGGCAAAGGACTGGAAACACAGGAAAGAATGTGGAAGGAGCAGCTGGCTCAGAACTGACATCTCTCCACGATGTGGGCACTTACATCATCATCTGGAGGGTGTCGTCTCTTTCGGGAGATGTCAGGACAGGTGTCAATTGTCCAATAAGAGCCCTAGAAGGAGAACCAGCACCATAGAGAACCAAATCATTATAGCTGAAAATTCCCACCGTTGGAAAAGTCGATATTTTGGAGCATTTTCTCATCAAATAACACTAATATTAAGACAAATGACTGGGAAGGAAAAGAAAGAAAGAAAAATGACTGGAAATTCACAAAGAAGCCTGAGGATGCTGGCTAGTTTTGAGGAGTCAATCTGTCCTACAGGTTCACTAAGTACATCAAACACACCCCCTCTGGTGCACTCACAGACTTAGATTTTTCCGCAGAGGCAGAAGAATCTAGTTCAAAGAGCTGGGCATGCCAGACACTACTCTGACCTTGTGCATGATCTGAGGCAAGACTTGGACTTTAGTGTCCACATCTGTGAAATGAAGAGAATGATTTATCCTGTTTCCCTTTGAAGATAAAAGGCACGAGATTTGTGTGGAGGAAAGTTCCCACAGAGGTTACTAAGTCCACACCTTTTACATCTAGAAAGTGTGCCACACACAAAAAAACAGGGCAGCAAAATCAACCTTAACACTGATATTTCTACTTTTCAAAAGAGATTTCACAGTCTTCCTTAGTCACTCATATTAGCAGGGGCCCAAAAGCTTGATTACCAAGCTCTTCCACTGAGAAAAAATAAAGCTGCTTCTCTAATTAGCATAGTTTCCTCTTCTGGGTAATTAAAACAACCTCAGGACTCTGGGCTGTCAACTACTTCTCTCTCCCTCCTGTTCTTCCTTTCAGTGCTTACAGAAAGCAGTATCTCACCTTCCCGGGATCATCTCGAGGTCTGGGCACCTTCCGGAAACACTTGTTGAGGGAAAGGTTGTGCCGAATTGAATTCTGGGGAAGCACAGAAGCAAGTTAGAGTTGAGCATTGTGCAAAGCAGTACATTTTACAATAGAACAAAAAGGGACACAAAAGGACATAACAAAAAATAAAGTTCAAGTATCAGGGTAAACTTATCAACTCTCAACTCTACTGATGGAGGAAATTACCTACCAGGTAGCAAGTGCAATGAACTAAGAAAAATGCAGAAATTATATTGATGAGCGGGTAATGACTACAGATTTGACTACCAGGTGCTTCTGGAAAGCTGATTACAGTACAGAGTTTTTCAATCTTTCCTCCCACTGACAACAGGTATATAAATGCCTCACAATCACATCTGCCCAGTTCTTATATCATTCCGTCATCAAAGCACAATGTTTTAAAACTCTTTATAAACATAATTACAAGTATAAATCATGAGAGAAACAAAAGCACAGTTCACCTTTGTTTTCTCAACAGCCCATAGAATGGTCACATGAGGAGAAAAGAAGTATCGTTGTGTACATGTGCTGGGGGTTTCGGGGGGTAGCAGGGACATATTCATTAAGGAGAAAACTGAACGTTTTTGCCCAGGCCGGGTGGCTCAGTTGGTTGGAGCATCATCCTGTACACCAAAGGTTTGCAGTTTTGGTTCCCGGGCAGGGCACGTACCTAGGTTTCGGGCTCCGTTCCTGGTCAGGACGATCGATGTTTCTCTCTCTCCCTCTCTGGCTCTCTAAACATCCCCTTGGGCGAGGATGAAAAAACAAAACAACTGAATGCTTTCAACAGTCTTCAGCTCATCATCTGGTTTGTATGTCAACTGGTGATTCATAGAGTGAGAGAGCTGCATTAAATCCCCATTCTACTCTGCGATTGGCAAATAAGTTGGCAC
The DNA here is from genome assembly GCA_004027735.1 of Carollia perspicillata. Classification (NCBI taxonomy): domain Eukaryota; kingdom Metazoa; phylum Chordata; class Mammalia; order Chiroptera; family Phyllostomidae; genus Carollia; species Carollia perspicillata. Next base: position 17,604 of record PVKM010005718.1, read on the forward strand.
TCCACAGGCCTGGGGACATCAGTCTTCCTTCTCTGCTTGGAAGAGGAGTCCCCTTCTTTTTTTATCTCCAGCCAAACAACTCATCCTCTCATTACTTGCTTGTTGAATGAGGTGTTGGTAAAGGACCTAATTATATTATTTTTTCTTGGTGTACCAATTTTTAAAAGGTAATGACTATGTTCAATGAAACTTTGGAAATGTGATGAAATTCCTACCACTAGGCAGGAAGGAGCAATGCCATGCCTTGCACGGTGACTTGAACATAGTAGAGTGGCAATAAATATTTGTGAAATGAATAGATCTTCTTTTTGAGGAATCATCAGAGGATATATGATGAGCATATACCATCCCCATAACTATACTTAGAGGCTCGGGATCACTGGAGCTTCCCTGACATACCTGAGGAAAGGGTATACCACATGTCTGAGACAGGTCAGAGTGCACTGGGCCAGATTACACAAAGAAACAAAAGCAGAGAACAAGGCTGTCAAAGACGGAAAATAAGCCTTTGTTATAGAGGCTATCCCACCTTCCAGCCAATGCCAGCATTCTTGTAATAGGGGAAGTTATCACAGATCCAGCGGTAAATCTCACTGAGAGTCATCTTCTTGGCTGGAGAGGAGTTGATGGCATAGGTGATGAGGGTGGCGTAGCTGTATCGTGGTTTGCCATCCTGGTGGACTGCTGCCTCATCTTTGCTCAGGGTGGCATTAGGATCTGTGGGTGAGCCTGGGGGACACTTGCGGCTGCCCCCTGGAGGCCCAGCCTGGGAGGCACTCCCAAGCTTCTCAATGGTAGCCCGGAGGGTCAGCTGGGGGAGCCAGTCTATGGAAGTGAGGCTACTCTCTAGGTCAGAAGCCATGGTTCTTCTTGGTTCTGCGGAAAAGTGGACAAAAGGAACAGGAAAATATAATAATGAGTGTTACCTCTGGTTATGGTGGCAAGTAATACTCAAAAGCTAGTGCTTTAAGGGAAGGGAAGCAGCATTTCTTTCTTCTGTAATTCCCTTAGTAGATTTCTCTAGGAGATAGCCCCCAACCACATGGTCCTAGAACCCTCCAGTGGATCTATCGCCAATTATCTATCAGATGACAGACTGGTACTTATTCTACCTCTTACTGTGGAAGATGGCCAAGAGGTCTCTCCCTTCCGGCAGGACTAAGAGAGAAATCAAACCTCCCACCCAACTGAGCCATCCCTTCCATTGTCCTTACGGGAAGTCCTACAGCATAACCTTTTAAAACTATGTAGAAATAATTTTTTAAAATACACTTAGATAGCAAGAGAAATCTGCCAAAGCTTATTCTTCAATTATGTGACACTTGTTATAATTTACATATGACATCTACAGATAGACAGCACAAGTGAACGTGTAAAGAAAAACAGTCTACACAGAAAAATGCACTAGTGAAGCGCACACCAACACTTTAAAGATGTTTCATATTCAATATAGTTGAGCACTAGTCCTTTTTAGCCCACATACATGTGTGTGTGAGGCATATTAGATATATACCATGCATAAGTTACATATGAGTAGCAGCAAAGAACAGATGTAAGACAGACACATAAGCAGGGGCCCCCAAAGAGAGACTACAATTAGGTACACAGCATACGTTACCAGCAGAGCCCAGGGTGACACACAGAGGTAACAGGGCCTGAGCACAGTTGCCCTCACACCTTGAAAGCTACCCCTCTGCAAGCTCGCGCCCACAGACACCTACACCAGGAAGATGTCATCAACAAGGACCTCCCACCTCTCATCCTGCTGGGCTTCACTGAGCCAAGGAGACACCCAGCTGAGTGCGCACCGGTAACAATCAGATAGCCTGGCTAAAAATAGCCGCTCTGGGGCTAAGAACTGGCTCCCCTTCTCCCGCCCTCCTCTCTCTTTCCTTCCAAGCCAGGCACGCAAGCTCGCAAGCTCGCTGCACCTCCATGCAAACTCCTGGCGCTGCCAAACCGCCCACGCCTGATGTTTGCACACCCTGCTGCCACCCACACAGCCTGGGCGCTCTTTCTGGCAGAGAGGTGTAGCTAAAGTGACGTCTTGGTGGGGGAAGGATTAGAATGATGGGTGACATCTGTACCGCAGGGTCTAGAAAGGCTGGCAGGAACCGCTTGGTAGCCATTTGGCACTCCCCTAGAGCTGATGCCAGTGATCCACTGAGCACTTGCTGCCTAACAGGTTTGTGCCTGCTCGGCCTCCAGATTCCAACTGGTATTTCTCCCTCTTACCCCTGCAGACAGTCCCACCCGGGCATTCCTCTAGCACGCCTCAGATTTCAGAGTCCTGGACAGAAAAACATTTTGTATGTACTCTAAACCCACACACAGATACTATGCACAAGCATATACGTGCAACTCCACACAAAGCCACTCACTTTGCCATTCAAAGCTCTCTGCCACTTTGGCTGCCTACCCCTCTCCTGACTCCAGCACAGCTTTCAGGCTATCAGTCACTCTTGTAGTTAGTGACTCTTCTCCCCTTGACACTTACCTCTTCCTCCTAAGGATCAGCATTCATGCTCATCCCCCTCTCTCCCCAGGTCCCCACCTACACAATCTGTGCACATACATCCAAGTACCCTGCCCTGAGCTCGTCACCAGCAACACACCCACTCTACAGGCTGAAGGAAACACCTTAGTGCCTCAGGGGCCTGGGCATCCAGAGACCCAGTTGCAATGCAAGAATTGCTTGACAGGAGAAAGGCGGAGGATGGGGGGCGGGGCATGTTTATGAATAGCTTCATAAAGGGGTTTTCCTTTTATCCTTATCTTCTCTCCCACCACCCTCCTTTCCATCCCACCACCATGGAAACTTAGAAACTAATAGGGATATTCACTGGTTCCAGGAAGTCTCGGACCTCCTAGCACTATACGAAGTCAAAACACCACAGGCTCTGGGGTGAAGCAGGGGTCTTTGGGCAGCAACAGGGGGCTGGGTTATCCCAGCTGAACGATAACACGTGAGCAGGCTCTCAGTGACCAGAAAGGATGGTCTGTAAAGAAGTTTTATTCCACTTCTTATGATCTCCTGCTCAAGATCCCTAGGAAATCTCATTTTAAGAACACAAAAGCCTATGGTGGGTATTTTATTTGAAACGCGCCCAACACTGGACAAGAGCATGAGAGTAGATGTAAAGTGGTGAGAGGGCTTCCAGAACCCGTTTGGCACATGCCAATTGCTGTGACTTCTAGAAAGGGAAGCATTCTCAGCCTTTCGCTAGTTGCTCTATGCCCTTCTGCATCCTTACCCCAGCACCAGGTTAGGACACTGAGGTTAAACCTAACCTTTCTCCAGCACCCTCTCAGTCAGCCCTCCAGATACTGCCCTAGCACTCAACATATATTCGCCTTACCAGCTACAAGACGCTTGTAGCAAAAGGTCCTTCTGATCTTTCAGCACCATTCTCCTTCCACCCATCCCACTTCCTCACTCCTGTCACTTCCCCATTCTTGAAGGGCAACCCAGTGTGAAAAGGCTCGAAGATTGAGGTTCCTCTGTTCCACTCCCAACCTTGACACTGACTCACTAAATGTCCCTAACCACCCCTTGCTCCCTGAAGTTTTGATGCCTCAGTTTCCCCTGTCAATAAAAGGGATAAAGTCATAAACACTGCCAAAGCTTCATCCCTGGAGGGAAGTGAATGAAGCTTAATGACCTCGTGGCTGCCACAAATTCCATGCTCCCCAAAATAATGGCATGAGGCTAATGTTCAGGGCTATTATTAGAAAGGCAAACAAGAGGTACTTCCATTTCTCAGTCCAACCAACCTAGTTACCCAGACCTCTCTCTCCAGGTGGGCCTCGTGCCACTGGGCTTGGGCAGAACCTGAGTCAGGCCACATTCTTCTCTGCGTGCTGGAAGACTGAAAGGAAATACCCACAGAAACTGGGAAAGGCAGCCAAAGGGCAGGCTCCATCACATTCACAGGGCGTCTAATGAAGACTACAGTACTGGGAGAAAGGCAGAGAAAAACAGAAAGACATTCTGTTGGAGTAGAAGACTGATCCCGGACGAGATGTGTAAGACCCAAAATTATAGGCACAGCTTTCTTCCCATTTTATCTGCAAGGCCAGTAATTGTTCTCTGGATGGTGCCAAGGTCAGGTATTAAAGAGTGATAACTTCCTGCTTTGTACATAATGCCAAACCTAATAGAGCAGTGGCTAAGTTAACCATATTACCAATTACTAGTCAGGCTGCCTCGGTTTCAGTCCTGGCTCCACCACCTACGGGGCTGCGCGGCCTCAGGCAAATCACTTCACCACTGTGTGTTGTAGATTTCCCATCTACAAACCAGAGATGGTAACTGTACCTATAGAGGATTGTTGTGAGAATTACCCTGAGTTAATATTCTTAAAGCCCTTAGTAAGTACAACTATTACTATTTTTGAATGGGGGAAATGAATATTAGAAATTAAACATTAGAAAACTAAGATTATAGAGGTAAGACTGGAAACAGAAAGTCTGTGATGCTTTACATACTGCAAAGCCTGCATTCCGTTTGAAATATTTTCTGGACATCAGAGTCTCAAGCTTTTGCTTTGGGGATAGCATCACTCCAGTGCTGATCAGTGCCAGAACCAAGTAAACTCCAAGGATGAAGGAAAAGCCCTGGCTGGTGTAGCTCAGTGGATTGAGCGCCAGCCTGTGAACCAAAGGATCGAGGTTCGATTCCCTGTCAGGGCACATGCCTGGGTTGCAGACCAGTTCCCAGCAGGGGATGCACCAGAGGCAACCATACATTGATATTTCTCTCCCACTCTCCTTCCCTTCCCTTCTAAAGGTAAATAAATAAAATCTTTTTTTAAAAAAAGTGGAGGAATATCATCTCTCACATGTCAGGGGGCACAAGGTCTCGCCATAAGACATGATCTGGAAAACAGCACCCGCTCAACCACAGTTAATTCAGCCCCAGAACCATGTGTTTCTGATATCACAGAGGCAAGAAGGATTAGGGAAACTCAGAGCGAGCAGGGCCAACGAGGCTGTGTGGTGGTGGCACACCTAGGGAGCTGTGCTGCGGTCGGCTCTGAGCGGTCCACAGGTTGCATCCGGCATCAGGTAGAGTACTCTGTAGGAAACAGACTGCTGGTACACCAGAGCTGTCTCTTTTCCAAGAAGTTAAGAACAGAGTTTTAGGATTAATAATCAAAGATCCTTATGCCTTTGAGACCAGAGATACCAGAAATGAAGCTCTCTTATTAATAAGTCCCAGAAGAAGTGGTCCCAGCCTGAGACTGGGCTGCCCTGCTGGCTTGGGATGACTATCATGTAGCCATGCATAAGGACTCCCACCGGCCAGGGAAGGCCAAGCCTTTCCTCTGGCCTGGGCATCCTTACTAGGACCCTCCCCAGGTCCTTGCAAAGGGGCACCTTCTTCTAGAGGCCTACCAGAAACATACAATGCTAGGTCCTCAAAGGCTTGGTCTGAAAACCATACATGTACCCATCTCCAGAAACATACCTACTCGAAACACAGTCATGGAGACACATGGAAACACACTCACCTGAATTAAGAAACATATGCACATCATTCTAAAGTACAGCCACATAAACCTGGATTACAGTCACCTCCTATACTCCTATACCACTACTATCAGATAGCTTCCAGGACCAAGTGGTTGTACTTAGGGACTCAGGCAACCCATCAATGGACCAAAGAGAGAAGGAAGAAACATAAAGACCCAAAGAGATAAAGCCTCCCACTTGGCTTGCTGTGGGGTATAAAACCCCTTACAGAAGATAATTCCTAATGGCAAGGCAGGAAGGCGGGCACCGAGTTAGTGACCCCAGGGTGAAAGGCAGAGCTCTACTAAACACCAGCCTGGGCTCAACTAGAGGGATTTCCCAGCATCTTTTCCCTGCATTTTCTAAAGATTCTGGACTTGGATGATTCCTACTCCTATCTTACAAACGAAAACTTGAATGCAAGGTTCCAGAGACCCAGAACTGAACAAGAAGCAGGAAGGGAGAAGACGAGACTATGTGGTGCTTTCAGGAAAAGGAATTCCTCAGAGGTCACATCTCCCTGGTGGCCAACTTATTCAAACAAAAGGCTGGAAAGAGGCTGAGCAGAACACTTCTCTCTTCCTAGGCAGGATCTGATTTTTCCTGAGGAAATGTCAGCAAAGGACAAGAGCCGGACAGGGGTCTGGGGCAGTTGGTACAGGGTCAGCCTTAGGGAACAACTTCAACCCAGGAGCTGGCGCTCCCCTATGCCCTTTCTTCTTGTCTCAGGACATGTGGAGTTCCCATTCTCCCTTTGGATTTCATTGGCAGAGGCATGCTTCCAGCCAGGCATGGGAATATCAGTCACTACTCAAGAGACCTCTTGATGTCTGAGCTACAATGAGTGGGGAGAGACTGCTTTTCTTTCAGGAGAGCAATAATCACAGTGGTAGGAGAGAGCAGTTCTGGTGGACATAAAACTGACCTAGGGTTACAGATAAGAAAATGTAATATCAATGGAAGCCGTAAACAAGGCCAGGCCATGAAACATCACCAGGGCTTTAGTGAGGGCCCATTCTCCAGGTGAGAAGGCCCACTGTCCAGGTGACACAGGCCAAGGAGGGCAGGTGGTAAGGGAGGCTGGCTGGGATGTGTCCATCATTGTTACACAGTACAGATGGATTCTGAAAAAGCAGCCGTTTTCTGATACCCTTTTGCTGTCAGTATGGAAGCATACACCTCCCTTGGGACCTCGGATACATGCCATCCGTTAGACCCCAAACACCAAGAAACCCATTTCTCAGAGTCTCTGCCACAAGATGTGGGTTTGAATGCAGGAGCCCCTTCGGAACACGTTTCTCTGAGGATTCTGAGTTATCACTCTACCTTCCCCAGTAATGAAACCCAAGAGACACCATCGCAGACCCCTACACCCACTTGTCCCTAAGGATGACAGAGAGAAGACAAAAGAAGGCACTAACCTGTCTCCAAGGTTCCCCCAGCAAAGTGAGGGAACCACCTGGTACTGGAGTTTGGGGTTGGAGGGAGCCCCGTCTTCAAAGGCAGATGAAGAGCCTCATTCTCAGTGGATCTTCCTGTACTTGGCTGAGCCTTCCAAGCTGGGGAGGGGATCCGGGTCCCCCGAGGATGAGGAGCGAAGGGAGGAGGAGGAGGGGGAGGAGGAGAAGGAGGTCCTACCTGGGGAAGGTGGCACACCCCCCACACCCTGCCAGTCACGCTGGGGAGGAGGGGAGGAGCCTCTCCCAACCAGGAGTTGTCTCCTCCCCCTTGGGGGAGTCCCCCTCCCCCCCAAAGTGGATCTTTCGGGAGTGGAGGGCTCCTTCGGTCTGCTAGAGATCTGAGCGGAGGGGCTCTGCCCTGTTCCACTGTCTAGGTACAAGGAAGTTGAGGGGGAGTTCTTCCCCACTCCCGAAAGGCTGAAAGCCGATTCCTCTTCTTTCCCCGGACTGTCCCCTGCCTCTGTGAGTACTGGCGAGGATGCAGGGTGCCTATTCCACAGGCTCACCCCCTTTTCTCTTTGCCTCAAAAGTCCCGAAGTGCTGAGAGTGTGTTTGGAGGGGTGGAGGCACGCTGGGCGGTCTCACTCTGCTTCCTTAGAAAGGATCGTCCCCCTTTTACTTCTGAAGGTCTATTCCCGGGCCAGTATGGGGATTTTCCTCGCCTCCAGGAAGGAGGGACTTGTCCCCTATAGGGGTCTCTTCTTTCCCTCGCCCGGATGGTAAGGGTCTTCTCTTCCACAGGGAGAGAGGTGGCTCCCGTCCCCGCTCCCGCCTCCGCTCCTGGGGTGCCCCAGAGGGTGGGGTTTTCGTACTCCCCGCTCTCCCCGGCCGGCCTGGGCAGCAGGGTCCGGGAGGCCGCGGCTCCGCACCCCCGTCACTGGCTACTGTGGCGGCAGCGCCTCTTCTAGCCGCGTCCCGTCCGGTCCGCTCACTTCGCGCGTGGGACTCCCCGCGCTGCCACCGCTTGGGCTCCAGCCAGTCCGGGCTCCTGGGGAGCCAGAAGGCGGACGGACAGTGTCAGGGCTCGGCTCGGGCTCGGGCTCGGCTCGGCTCCGCTGCAGGCCCCGGCTCCTCCCCGGCCTCCGCGCCGCACTCCGAGCCCCTCCCCCTCCCCCGCCCGCCGGGCGGCTGCCGCTGCCTCCCCGCGCGGGTTAAGGAGGAGCGGGCGGCGCCGAGCTGCGGGCCTCGCCGCCGGGAGGCGCTGCGCCTGGGGAGCGGCGTCGCTGCACTCCAGCTCCCTGGCGACCCCGCCGGAGCCCACGGGGACTGGCGCCGCCCTCAGTCCCCTCCAGCCGCCACCTGGACGCCTCGCTCCGTGCATCTCTCCATCCACCCGAGGTGGCAACCTCCTGCTGTGTACCCGGAGATTCCCTCGCTCGCACCAGGCACGAACTGTCAATTCCGATTAGACACTAATTCTGGTAGGCTGACCTTTTTCCATTCTGTTGATTCTATAAGCAGAAGAACATCTCCATCCCCGCCCCCCACCCAGGAATGTCTTTGATGGGCTTCTCTCTCCCCTGAGATAGTTTGTATAGAATTATGGGGATTAGGGTGAAGTTAGTAAATTACCCTGACATCTACCTGGAGTTCGGTAAATGCTTGCAGAATAAATGAGTGTGTAAAGGGATAAAAGAGCATGCAACTGAGAAAACTGAACTGAACATGAGACAGTCTGGCTTCATAAGCTTGTGCAAGGCCCTTCTTCTATGGAATCTTGGTCACCAAAGAGAGGACCTTGCCTACCCAATAAGGGTATTTTAAAGATCAAATGAGATAATGTATGTGGAAATGCTTTGGAAGTTGTACAGTATACAAAAAATATGACTGTTGTTCAGTTACCTTGAAAATCCTGTAATATAGCTTACTGATCACAGAGTGTAGAACGTTCTCATTCTCTGCCACATACAGAATAATCCGCGCCCCGCCCCCGCCCCGCCCCGAAGATAATAAATGCCACCAGGGACTCTACCGCGATTCTTCCTCCTGGAGTCATATTATTTCTCTGTAGAGTCTTATATATTTCACCTTCTGGCTCATTAAACTTTTCTAAATATACTCTACTTTCTATCACATAAAATCTCCGTGAAGCATTTGAATTGCTAAAAAAGACTACATACTCAAGATTACAGCTTGATGACCATATTTCACATTTAGATATTACTCTTATGTCCTCTCACTAAATACGTGACACTGTATTTTATTTAAATCATATATATACAATTACATTATATTTACAATGTGTCAGGCATTGAGCTTCGCACCCTGCATGTGTTATCACATTTAATTCTTCTGGAAGCCAAATAAGGCACTGTTCTTAAACCTATTTTACAGATGAGAAAACTATGACTGAGAAATATTGACTGTGTCTCCACTTCCAGCGAAGGTGGAGGTGTAGGTGGATACGCTTTGCTTCCTCACACAACCAAGATAAGAACAACAACCAATTTAAAAACTGCCAGAAAATCTAACTGTATGGAAGCCCAAAAAAATAAGGAGCTAAAGAAGAAATATTCATCCAGACTGGTGCACTGAGACAAAGAAATATGGCCCAAATGAAAGAACAGATCAAAGCTCCAGAAAGAACTAAGCATCAAGGAGATAGCTACCTATCAGATGCAGAGTTCAAAACACTGGTGATCAGGATGCTCACAGAAATTATTGAGCATGGCTGCAAAATAGAGGAAGAAGTGAAATTATGTGAAATGTTAAAGGGATGTATCTAAGAAAAAGAAGATCCAAACTATGAACCGTAAAATGACAACAGACTCACAACTATCAACAACTGAACCTAAAACAAAAATAAACTATACAAACAACTAGAACAGGAACAGAATCACAGAAATGGAGATCACATGGAGGGTTACAGTGGGGAGAGAGAGGGAGGAGAATGAGGGAAAAGGTACAGGGAATAAGAAGCATAAATGGTAGGTACAAAATAGACAGGGGGAGGTTAAGAATAGTATAGGAAATGGAGAAGCCAAAGAACTTATGTGTATGACCCATGGACATGAACTAAGGGGGGCGGGGAATGCTGGTGGGAGGAGGGGCGCAGGGTGGAGGGGAATAAAGGGGAGAAAAAAATGGGACAACTGTAATAACATAATCAATAAACTTTACTTTAAAAAGAAATAATGCCTGTGTCTTAAGTTTACATGATTAGTGAGTAGCAAAGTCAGGACTTAAATTTGCAATTCCAAATAACTCTAAATACCTGGTTATACTTTCTATGCCATTGTTCACAGCTGTCAGAATTAAAAGTCATCCTGAAATTTAAAGGAAGTAAGGGCCTGTGGAGCCTTTTCTTTCCTCCTACCCTTCCAGTATCCAGGTATCCCCTCACCCCTTATTCTCCCCACACAGATACATTGACTCATTCTCCCCAAACAGATAACTTGGCATCAAATATTTCTTACTCCATGTTAGATGTTATGTTTCTCCAACCCTTTTTGACACTTTCTGTGCATGTATATGAAATTTTGGGGGCACGGCTAAAGAGGTAAAAGTACTAAAAATGGAAAAACTAGGGAAGGATTAGACTCTTTTTCTGGAAATATAGAAAAAGTAAAAGCTCAAGAAATTATTTGATATATACAAGATATTTGTTGGAGCACTATTTGTAACTGTAAAATATAAATAACTTAAATATTCAAAATAGTGCAACTGTTAAAACTATGGCATATCTACATAATACAATACTGCTTAGCTTTTAAAAGAGTAGCAACTGTATTCAACTCTGAAAGGTAGAATTAGTGAAGAGTTTTTTTTCTTTTTATATCTACTTTACCATTTAGATATTTTGCAATAGGCATATATTATTTTAAAGAACCAATTTTTTAACATATACAAATATATTTCAGTAAGAAAATCACTTTCAAAAGTTTGCATATGATCATATAGTTTCTCCTTAAAATATACATATGTGTATGTACATGACACACACATACATAGATATACACCAAGGATGTGACCTTAAGGATTATTTTAATTTATCTTATTTCTACTATATTTATAATTAGCATTGGTATGCTTTATGCTTACATAATTTTAAATTTAAAAAAACTGATAAACCTAAGACAGGAGAAGCCCTGGGCATTCATTTTCTCTTTACTTTCTATTAAGAGGAGTAATATGAAGCAGAGTAAAAATATAGGAGTCAAAAAGGAAGGATCTATCCTTCTATATAATAGAATGTATTATATAATTCTTCGTGAGTGTTAGTTGACCTTTAGCAGGGTGCTTCTTCGTAATATTGGTGGCTAATATGTCACAATACACATTTTGGAAGCATTAAAGACCTGTGTACTATATGAAACCTTGTACGGTGGATAAGGGTCATGTATTCAAATCCCAGCTTTAGCACTCAATAACTGATAACCTAAGTCATTAAACCGCTCTGTTACTCAGTATCTCATCAGTAAAATGGGTATAATAATAATTCCTACTTCATAGTATTGTGGAGGGACTGTGTGACTTCATGCACGTGATGCATTTAATAAGTGCATAAGGGAAGGGAAACCTAGAGAGACTGAAAGAGGCTTGAAACATATATCAACCAAGTGCAATAAATATGGATCAAGAAACACATATTCATCAAATACACTATGTAGACATTTGGGGGAAATCCTGACTTGAACAAATCAGCTGGAACAAATATTATGAAGCAGATGGTGAAATTTAAATACTGACTGTGGTGATATCAAGGAGTTGTCATATTTTAGATGTTAAAATATAACAATATTTTGTTAATGAAATTAACACAATAATGAAATTGTGTTATTATTTAAGAATCTTGCCCTGGCTGGTGTAGCTCAGTGGATTGAGCATGGGCCTGTGAAGCAAAGGGTTGCCGGTTCAATTCCCAGTCAGGGCACATGCCTGGGTTGCAGGCCAGGTCCCCAGTAGGGGACACATAAGAGGCAACCACACATTGATGTTTCTCTCCCTCTCTTTCTCCTTCCCTTCCCCTCTCTCTAAAAATAAGTAAATAAAATTTTTTAAAAAGAATCTTTATCTTTTAAAGATGTATATGGAAGTATTTAGTCATGAAATGCCTGAAATTTTCTTCAAAATAATCAAGTGATGGGGGAGAGAGGCATAGATGATAAAAAGGTTGGCCCGTTATTGCTCATTACCATGTGGGTTTTTTAAATACTATTTTCTGTACTTATATATGTGTCTGAAGTTTTACAAAATAAATTGTTTTTTAAAGTGCTGTAACATAGTAAGAACAATACTGTGTTTACTATTATATGCTTTGTACAGTATTTATAATATTATCTAATGTTTGCTTACATCTTTCAGATTACAACGTGTTTTCATTTACACTATGATGTCTGGTACTCACACTAAATCTAGGAGGTAGGTATTATGTGCCCATTTTGCAAATGAGAAGACTGAGCCAGAAATAAGTGTTCAAGGCCAGGAAATATACTTTCCCTTCAGCAAGCTACAGGAGACCTGTGGTAAAAGGATACGAGGTACCACCAGGCACTGGCACAAAGTCCTTGGCTCACCAAGTACGGAAAGGTCGCGGGTTCGCTTCCCAGTCAGGGCACGTATCTAGCTTGCAGGGTTCTGTCCTGCGGTTGGGGCACCTGCAGGAGATAACCAATAGATGCTTCGAAGTTTCCCTCTTTCTCTCTCCCTTCCTCTTTCTCTGGAATCAATAAAGACATATATTTTCTAAGTTTTTAAAATGGCTCTAGTCAGATCTAATAGGGAGAGAATAAACCGAAATACAAAATGATTCATTTAGAAAAAGTTATCACGCAAAATTTGAGCTCACATTTACACATCAAAAAACCCTAGCTACTACTTTAAAAGGCAATCTCAGAAGGACAGAACCCAGCAGAAGAGATTAAATCATAAGGGGAAAGTCCTTGCCAAGGTTTTTATTTCCTTTACATACCGGTAACTCTGTATTCTTTTAAGTTTTATTAATTTAACTCTATCTCTTCTACCTAACCTGTTTATTGTTGCTAAAAATAAAACTAAAAGTAAGGTTAGGGCACGGAGATGAGACACTGTGTGGGACGCGAGGTAGAGAAGCAGGACGTCACACCCCAGTTGCTCCGAGGCCCAGCTGCCTAACCATTCTGATCCACCTTAAGGAGCTGTGGCCGCTCCGTAGCCGAGCAGGCGCTCAGCTCCTCCTACTCCCGTGTCGGCTGCGACCCGGGAACGTGGGGAAGACGGAGAGACGCACTGAATGGAAAGATTGGCGCCAGGGGCTGCAGGGTTTCTCCTTCCCCCGACTTTCGCGCGGGGGAGGAGCATGGAAAGCACCGGGCATTGGGGTGTGGGTCTTCGCCGGAGGTTTCGGGGTGGGGATGTGCTCTACTGAACCGGGGAGGAGGGGGGATGTGAGGGGTGGGGCTCACCTTGGGGTGGGGTCGGGAGGGGACACAACTGGCGCGTTTGGCAGAGACAGTACGCAGCGATCGCTAGTAAAACATTGTAAGTTCACGAGGTGCGAACGCACCTCTTCACACCATTTCCAAAAGAGGGGCAAGTTTTTCATTCCCCGCCCCAATTCCCCTTCTTCGTTTTAATTGATTGGGTTTAAGGTAGGCTGGGTCCAAGGTTGCTTGTTAATTGGCTACCTAAGTAATCTATCAGGATGACGCAACTATTTGGGGAGGAAGTGAAGATTATTTTGGTACCTCCTGCCCCAACTACTGATTGGTTGGGATTTGCAGTGATGTGAAACGAGGCCTGAAAATGTCCACCAAGGAGAAGGGCCTATTGGCCGTTCTCTCAGGGACGTCTCCTAGGGTGGGGCCGGGAGGAGGCCGCGGGACTGGGTTATTGTAGCGAAGGACCAAAGGGGTTGAAACCCGGAAATGAGTTTCGCAGGGAACTGCAGGAAAAAGGAAAATCCGCGGCACCTTCCTTGCCCTCAAACAAGGTCATTTCCTGCGTGGGATCGATAGTTTCCTGTTTACTCAGCGAAGTCTGCGTGTATCCTGGCTTTCTGGAATATACGTGATAATTAAATTCCGATGAACCTTTGGTTCTAGACTTCTCATTTACTTAACGTTACGTAAAAGAATGAATGGCAGAGGAAAGGAAAAGCACGGAGCAGCACGGAGTTTAACACTTTAGGGAAGAATAGGGAAATTGAGGCTCTCGCATGGAAAGCTAAGGGTGACGCTGGATCACAGTATTCAAGCAGGTGGGCTTCTAAAAAAAAAACCTTTCATAAAATAATTGGAGAGGGTGGATGGCGATGAAGAGAACTGTAAACATTTGTCTGAAGGAAGGGCATCAATCGCATACAAAAACCTTGAGTAGAGTGTATTTTACTCATCGTTGTCTCTCTGGTGCCTGGCAGTGTCTGATACGTAGTAGGTGATCTGAACCAAACCAGAATGAGCAGACTCTTACAAAGTATACTGGGCTAATTCTAAACATGTCAGACCTTTCCTATGCCAGTTTTATGATCCTGGAAAAATATTCCACACTTACCACCTGAGTTAATCCACCTATAAAGTGAGATGTAGATATGCGTCCTACCTGTGAAAATGCTACCATTTTCTCCTTAACACCCTGAGGCCTTTAAAATTTAAAGCAGATTTCCCATCAATCTGCCTTTCTAGAAAAATTAAAAAGATAGATGAGATTAGATGAAAAGATCTCCTCTACATACAGTAAATGAAAAATAGTCTTTAACCTACAATCTGAGATTCAAGAATAGGAAGGACTACTATTTGAGTGTTATGAGATACCATCTACACTATAAATTACAGTATCACTTGCTTCCCAGCACAAATGTACACATGTTTTCCCAAGTTCAGGCTTGTTCTTATAGCTAGACCTAAGCAATGCTTTAGCATGGTGTAAAAACTGCTTTGAAACTGAGCAAACAGTGCGAGAACTTCCCGTTAGCACCTGGACAAAAAAGGGCCACATACTAAACCTGGCAAGCTCAGAAGGGATAGTCTGAAATTAAAACTTCTTAACTAAGCCCTGGCTGGTGTAGCTCAGTGGTCTGAGTGCAGGCTGCCAAACAAAGGGTTGCTGGTTTGATTCCCAGTTAGGGCATATGCCTGGGTT
>PVKM010005718.1:32735-46938 GCA_004027735.1 Carollia perspicillata
CCAGTAGGGGGCGCATGAGAGGCAACCACACATTGATGTTTCTCTCCCTCTCTTTCTCCCTCCCTTCCCCTCTATCTAACAATAAATAAAATCCTTTTAAAATAGTCTTAATCTCTTTACATCTTTATTTTTAAAAAAAACTTCTTAACTGAAAGTGATTTATGGCATGTAGTCTCGTCCTAGGCCAGTTATCTTCCTTTACTAAGGTCAATGTTTACCTTAACCAAGCCTGCCTATTGTCTTTTTGCATCTGATGTAGCACACCTTTGGAATAAGAGAGTAATCCCTTTTTCCAAACTCCCTCAAGGCACAATCCCCCACCAGAGCAAGAACCCTTATTGTTATGATTATCATGTTCTTTGTTAACTATCCTATACCCACCTATACAAAAGAAGTATGTGTCTATTCCTTTTACTTTTTATCCAATCCCAGAGATTTCCCCACTTTGCTGTCTCCCACCCCCCTAATGTACCACCAGTGAATTTCCTGTAACCCCTTTGAGTCTTCCACTTAAATTCTAATGTACAAAGCAAGTGGTAAAACTGCCATTCTCTGGAGCATTTCTGAGTCCATTGAAATTTTGCTTCCTGGCAATTGTAATCAGTTTGGTTCAAATAAACTCATAAAGTTTTTACGGGTTCGGATGTTTGTTTTGTTGGCAAGTAGTTATTATAATATCCCAACTGCAGGACCTAGCAAGGGCTATCACTCAAGATTCAGCAACACAAACCATCTGTTTGTCAGAAGCAGTCCCTTCTTTTTATGACTTTCTAGGATGTTCTAGGTCAGATAATTTACAAGAGAGTCTATCCTACTGGATCTTCATTATCATTATGGCAACAGTTTAGAAATAAGGGGAGGCACAGGAGGCAGCTGTATTTGCAGTAATGAAAGTGCCATAGGAAAATTATCACTAGCTATACATAGTTCTAGCATAAAAAGATATATGTTGCTTATGTCAATGGGTGGAAGAAGATGTTAAGAAAATTTTCAAGAATTGTGTTCACAAAAGTGCATTTTGTTTCTGTCATCATAAGAGATATTCAAACCTATAAAGAATTTTTACAAGAGTTTATTTGAGCCAAACTGACAACATATACTGGAGAGCAAGATCTCAAATGCTCTGGAGAATAAGTTTCTGTTATGCATTCAAAGTTAAGCAGGGAACTGTAAGGTGGGAGAAACAACGCGGGGATCGGATAACAGTTTAGGATTTTGTGCCCTCTTGACAGTGCTTCTGCTTTAGGAGGAAGGAGATGAAAGGCATTTCGAAGGTTTGTTACAGCTTAGATGCACAAAAACAATGGACAGGGTTTGCTCAAGACAAAGATAAGCCTTTTACTAAAGACGTTACATGCCTGGGTGTGGCTATCCATCCCGCCCCGTGCAGTTAGAAACTTTTATCAGATTACCCTGTGAGGTTACTTTCCATAGAACCCCATTTTTCGTCCACATTCCTAATTTTGTATGACTTATGTGAAAACATACAAAATGATTTTAGGTTAATAATTCATACACTGATGGCATTGTCACTTTCCCTTTGCTGATGCCTAGTAAGCCAAGCAGAAATTGTCTCTGAGGGAACCTAGAGCCCAGCACTAAGTCTAAGGAAGGGAGAAAAAAAAATCATTGTTCCTAATCACAGATCTGAACCCTCCATTTGTGAATGTAAAAAGGGGTCCTATGGAAAGTAACCTAACTGGACAGGTTATAGTAGTTATTCCCCAGGCATACAGCCTTTTTGTAAAGGTTTACCTTTGCTTTCAGCAAGCCCTGTCCCCAGTTTCTGTGTATTCAGGTTAACATACCTTTGAGATAAGCCATAACCATCCTCAAGAGAGCACATAAACTTGTTAGATTCGTATAATCCAATCCCTGCCTTGCTTTTTCTCCACCTCCATGTAATCTTCCTTACAGTCTTCCTTCCTTCCTTAATCTTCCTTCAATCATTTCTTTCAAATGATTGAAAGAAATTACAAAACTGTCATTTTTTTAAAATCTTGCTGCCTAGCATATGTTTGTCAGTTTGGCTCAAATAAACTCATAAACATTCTCTAAAGGGTTGGGCCTTTCTTATGTGACAAAATAAACCAGGGGCATCTTGACAGTGAGAACATGGGACACTGAGTCAGACAGTAGGTAGAATCTTGGACCTCAGAAAAATCTTCACTGGAACCTAGCTTTTCCTTGCTCTCCCTTCCCTCCCACCCCCTTGAGTAATCAAGTTTCTAGCCCTGGCCTAATTAGTCAGTTTGTTACAGTGTCACCCTGATAGCCAAGGTTGCAGGTTCGATCTCCAGCCAGCAGACATACAAGAATCAACCAATGAATGCAGAAATAAATGGAATAACAAATCAATATGTCTCCCTCTCTCCTACCCCTCCACCTTCCTCTTTCTAAACAAATCAATAAATTTTTTTAAAAAATAAAAAAAAAAATAAAAGCACAGTGCCCTCGTGATCCAGGAATCAGAAAGCTACTGTTGGTAATGCTACCTCAATAGCCTTCAGTGGCCCAGTGAAGGCATGTGGAGCACGGCAGCAGAAACGCCTAACAGCCCATGGCCATGCTGGCCAGCAACAGCCAAAGCTGCCAGGAGATGGCCCCTGCCTCACTTCCACTTCTCAGTTCTCTTGGGTAGGCTAATTATTGATAATCAAAATTTACAACTAAAATCCTCTGTGCAAGAAAACCTGGGAAATTGCCCTGGCCAGGTGGTTCAGTTGGTTGGAACATCATCCCATACACCAAAAGGTTTCAGATTTGATTCCCTGTCAGGGCACGTGCCAAGGTTGCAGGTTTGATCCCTGGTCTGCTTGCCTATGGGAGGCAACCGATTGATGTTTCTCAAATTGATGTTTCTCTCTCCCGTCCTCTCTCTAAAATCAATGAAAATATATCCTCAGGTGAGGTTTAAACAAAAAATCTGGGAAATACAGTTTTTGGGTTTCCAGCCTTTGCAGTTTAGGAAGGTATTTAAAAAGCAGATAGAATGTGGGTCAGCCATATCCATCACAAGTGTATATGTATCCATATTTTATTTCCATAGCTACATTTTAAAAATTTCCTTGGTAGTAAGTAGAAAGAAAGGATTTTGAGCCAGAAGCAGCACAAGAATGAAGCAAAAGTCTGAGACTTTCGCATTTTATAAACCAGTAAGGACATAAGGAAAAGCAGAGAACTTTTTATAATGTCACATGAAGAAATTACCAACTACAGCCCTGGCTGGTGTGGCTCAGTGGCCTGCAGACCAAAAGGTTGCTGGTTAGATTACCAACCAGGGCACATGCCTGGGTTGCAGGCCAGGTCCCCAGCAGGGGACACATAAGAGGCAACCACACATTGATGTTTCTCTCCCTCTCTTTCTCCTTCCCTTCCCCTCTCTCTAAAAATAAATAAATAAAATCTTTTTAAAAAGGAAAGAAAGGAGGGAGGGAGGAAGGAAGTTGCTGGCCCGGTAGCTCAGCTGGTTAGAGTGTCACCCTGATACAAGGATGTGGGTTTGATCCCAGGCACATGTAAGAACTGACCAATGACTATATAAATAAGTGGAAAAACAAATCTCTCTCTCTCTCTACCTCTAAAATCAATAAATTAAAAAATTAAAATAAGTAACAAAGATATTAGATTAGTGGACCTCTTATTTCCCATAGAGTTCTAAAAGTCTATTATTTAACTTTTTTCCTGGACTCATAATGACTTTTTCAGTGGACTTCAACTTGTATTACTCTATTTATATTAACTTGTTCCAAGGTTTAATAAGGAAAAGCACACTTTTATATAATAATTTTTCATTGATTTTAGAAAAAGAGAAGAAGAGAGAGAGAGTGCATGTGAGCCACATCGATTTATTTGTTCAGTTCTTTGTGCATCATTGGTTGATTCTTGTATGTGCCCTGACTGGGGATTGAACCCACAACCTTGGTGTATCAGGACAATGCTCTCACCAATGGGGCTGCCCTGCCAGGGCAGCACTTCTTCTTCTTCTTCTTCTTCTTTTTTTTTTTCATGTTACACCTTTTGTTCAAAAGCATTCCATGGCTACCAACTGTCAATAAAATACAATCCAAACTATTCAGTCTAGCATTCAGTCCTCCGCACCCCGGTCCTATCCCACATTTCTCACAGTTCTCTGCCCACCCCTAAAATGACTGGCATCATTTGAATAGGTGCCCTTATTTCTGTTATTATTTCCCCTATTTCATTCCAACAAATATTCATTGAGCTTATTGGGCATCTTCTATGTGTAAGAATTTCTCTTAGATACTTGCACAAGTTCAAAGACGTATTAGGCTCAGCCCCTACTAGAGTGACCATCCATCCTAGGATTCCCAGCATTGTCCTAGATTTAGCACTGAAAGTCACCTGTCCCGGGAAACACCTCAGTCCTGGGGAACTGAGACAGTTGATGACCCTACCCCCTGGCCGTAAGTAATCTTATGATCCCTTCTCACTCAGGAACTCTGCCCAGATGCATATTCTTTTTCCCAGCCTTATTCCAATATAATTATTTTGAACCTCCCTAAAAATTAGCATAGTATCAAAGACTATTCACAAGCAATGATTTTTTAAATATTTTATTTATTTATTTTTAGAGAGAGGGAAGGGAAGGAGAAAGAGTGGGAGAGAAACATCAATGTGTGGTTGCCTCTCATGTGTCCCCTTACTGGGGACCTGGCCTGCAACCCAGGCATGTGTCCTTATTGGGAATCGAACCAGCGACCCTTTGCTTCACAGGCCCGTGCTTAATCCACTGAGCTACACCAGCCAGGGCCACAAGCAATGATTTTTATGTTTGTGTCACCTCCTCAGTTATGGACTCCTGGAAGCAGAAACACCTTTCCGGGACTCCGTAGTGCCCACCAGTGCACTTCAGTCTTTGTTTTTTCTTAAAAACTTCTTAAAGTAAAAGATAAATGGAAAAAGTTCAGTTGGATGATTGTTTTTACAAAGCTGACAGCGCCCAGACTAACCCACAGAACACACCCCAGGAGCCCTGATGCCCCTTCCCAGTGACAACACCCCAAAGGCTAACCACAATCTAGCTTCATGACACCTAGATTAGTTCTGCCTGTTTTTGACCTTTATAGAAATGAAACCATTCGCTGTGTTCTTTTTTGCACCTAGTTTCTTTCATTCAGTTTTGTGAAATTTATCCATATAGTTGCATGTCATTGTATTACATTCCCTCTCTTTGTGTTATATTCCGTTGTGTGAATATAACACAATATATTTGTCCATCCTTCTCTTAATGAGCATTTGAATTTGAATTGTTTCCAGTTTGGATCTATTATGAAAACTGCTGAGATGAACATTCTAGGACCTATTTTTTTTTTAATATATAATCTTGCCCTGGCTGGTGTGACTCAGTGGATTCAGTGCCAGCCTGTGAACCAAAGGGCTGCACATTGGCTTCCCAGTTAGGGCACATGCCTGGGATGTGGCCCAGGTCCCCAGTAGGGGGCGTGAGTGAGAGGCAACCACACATTGATGTTTCTCTCCCTCTCTTTCTCCTTCCCTTCCCCTCTCTCTAAAAGTAAATAAATAAAATCTTTTTTAAAAATAAAATATATAGCCTTGGTTGGTGTGGCTCAGTGGATTGAGCATGGGCCTGCGAACCAAAGGACTGTGGTTCGATTCCCAGTCAGGGCACATGCCTGGGTTGCAGGCCAATTTCCAGCAGGGGATGCTCAAGAAGCAACCATACATTGATGTTTCCCTCCCTGTCTCCTTCCCTTCCCTTCCCCTCTGAAGATAAATAAATAAAATCTTTTTTAAAATAAATAATAAAATAAAATATATAATCTTTATTATATTTTTTCTTAGTACTATTTTTTAAGTATATGTATATGCATTTCTGTTGAGTATGTAGGGATGGAATTATTGGGTCATAGAGTAGACATATGTTCTGTTTTCATAAATACTGTTAAATAGTCTTCCAAAGGATTGCACCAATTTATCAGTTTACACTCCCATTAACAGAGTGTGAGTCCTAGTCGGGTACCTCAGTTGGTTAGAGCATTGCCTAGACATGCCAAGGTTGCAGGTTCCATTCCCGGTCAGGACACATAACAAGAATCAACTAATAAATGCATCAATAAATGGAACAACAAAGCCATGTTTCTCTCTCTCTCAAAGTCAATTAAAAAAAAAAAAAAACAAATAGTGTATGAGAGCTCAGGATACTCCATGTCTCCTCCCAAGTTTGGCATCTCTCTCTCTCTTTCCTCCTCCCATTTTATCCCTTCTGGAAGGTGTGGAATGGAAGCCCATGCGGTTTTAATTTAGAGTTTCCTGATGACCAATTCAGTTGCACACCTTTTCATGTGTGAATGGATCATTGGGATATTCTCTTTTGAAAAGTGCAGTGTGCACTTTTTAAAAAACCCTTATCACTGTTGACTCAACTTTTTACCAAAAAGGCCAGGCTCTCATGGTGAGGCTCTCATAGGTTCAGAGGAGTACAGTCCCTTCAAAAACATGTTTTGTGGTCGTCTCCCGGGGCCTTCGCCTCCCCTGGACAACACCAATGAGGCGGCAGAGGACGACCTTTACTACTTCTAACCCCAAGACTCTACAGAGTCCTTTCCGGCAGGCGGAGGAAAGAGGCCTTGGGGTTTTCATCCCAGAAGGGCTGCTGGATCCAAAGGACTACCAGAAATTGCCCTTGGCCGTCTGAGCCCCTGCTCTGGGGTACCCGCAGTGGCGTCTGGGAGCACTAATTCTGGGGAGGCGGTGAGGGAGGCAGATAGCTCTTGGAGCAGAAATGCCAGCACTCTCCTGAGAGCGACTTTAAGGGTGGTGGGGCCCAGAACTGCTTCCCCATTGAAGGTTCCCCGCTCCTTTCGCTTGAAGACGCCAGTGGGGCGCCGGATGGGACTGGGGCCCGGGACGGAAGGAGGCGCCCCGCGCGTCTGTTGGGTGTGAAGGTGAGAAATCCGGCGGGGCCGCGGGCGGGGCCGACGACGGAGGCAGCCGGACAAACCGAGTCACATTTTCCTACCGGGCCAACGGATCGTTCCAAACAGAATCCTTGGCATTTCGGAGCGGCGCGGGGCCCAACGGCTACTCAGCGGGCGCTGAAGCGCAGTGGCGCCGTCACTGTCCCTCCCGGGCGCGGCGGCCGGGGACCAGCGGCGAGGTGTGGGGGGCCCCGGAGGTGGGCGGTTGAGTGGGGTCGCAGGGCCCAACCGCTGGCGCCGGGTCTGGGTGGTGGGTGCGCTGCGCCGGCAGGTGGGCCCGGGCAGAGGTGGGCGAGTGCGGGGCTGGGCTCAGGGAGACGCGGTCCTGCGGCCCTGGAGAAACTAGCCAGGTGGCCTCGGGGTGTCAGAGGGAACGTTTACTACCTGAGCACCGACTCTGTCCCGAGCCCTAGGTGCTGAGGATCCCAGTGAACGAGGTGAACGATGGCCCTGCCATCCTGGAGCTTACTAGGGAAGGGACAGGCAAGGAACTGCAAAGACACATGATGATACGCCAGACAGGGACAAATCTTGCCGAGGAAATACACAGTAGGAGATGGGGGAGAGGCGGGGACTGGTATTTTGAGTTGGGGAAGGAGAAGGGATGGGTCTGAGCAGGCCTTTCTGAGGAAGTGCCTTTTGACCAGACACCTGAAGGAAGTGAGGAAGCCATAGAAGAATGATCCAGAAAGAGGGAACTGGACTAAGGAAGAGGGAATTGTGTTGGCCTTGAAAGATGTCTACCAGGAAAGTGCCATGCGGGTGAGATTAGTTTTGTAGGTTTTTGTAGGTTTTTTAAGTTGAAAATTGGCGTTTTCGTAGAAAGTTAGCCATCATCCAGTCATTCATTCAGTTCTTCATTCCTGAAGAAATTCATTCAGTTCTTCATTCCCGAAGTGTGACAGAAGGGGCGTAAACCTAAATGCGTTTGACAACATATTGTTATTAATTTTGTCCCCATTTAATATAATGGCAATTCTAAAGTTAGAATTGCCATTGGTTTTCATGAGACTTCATCTGAGTTAATTTTACAAAAAACCAAGTAGCATCCCACTTTTTAAGAAAAGTATATTTATTTGAGTTGAAAGAGTTGCAGGTTGGGTTTGGATTTGGTTTTTTTTTTTGTTTTTTTTTTTTTGGTAGGGGGGTGTTTCCCCCAAATGAGGATGACCTAGAAGACAAGAAGTAGCAAGCAGAAGGAAGGAGAGAGATGAAACTGGGAATGGAAAGGTCATAAAGAGAAAGGAAAAGGAAAAGATAGTAAGGAGGCTCTGGAATAGTCAAAGGAATAGCTTGTCCTTATTCTCTTCCTTCAGATAAGCATAGGAAATAATACTAGTGCTTCAACATGCGCATTTCATCTGATCCTCAGAACTGTTCATCCAAGGCAAGAGAGCCAGAAGGGGAGGAAACAGACCCAGATTTGATAACTGGTTAAGCAGAATCACAATCGTGCATTCCACTGCAGCTCCCTGAAACAGTATAGGCTAAGGTGGAGCTATGACCAGGTGGCTTATTTCAAATACTTAAAATTTTATATGGCCAAATAAGCCACATTCAATTCCAGAATTTTATAACAGCATGATCACCTAGCCTGTTTCCCGCTCATTTCGCTCATGGAGAAACTGTAGTAATTGATGACAGAGCAATGACTCAAAATACAGAGGTTCTGTTTTCAACATATTCAGCTCTTTCCCTTTTCTGTCCTCGGAACCCTTGCACTGGCTCCTAAACAAGTGGAGAGAGCTTTCTTGACCCCAGAACTGAGTTAATCTGAGACAACATAGAATTATATTGAGTTATATGAGGTTTTACCTTCTTCCACAAGTATTTATTGGTGTGCCCATTGGTTAGGTTGCTAAGTCACAGCCTTTTAAGGAGCTTAAGTACAGCAAATAAATAACCAGCCAATTACAATTTACAGGCAGCAGTACCTGGAAGAGGAATCGGAGGGAGAGTCACTTCTTAGTATAGCAGGAAGATGGAAAGCAGCAAACAGGATGTGAGTATTAAGAATATAAGATTGAAATCAATTTGTTTTGTCATGGTTATGTCAATAATCACGATACCTATTACTTGTAAACTTTTGTTGTCCTGATAATGAGTGACATACATTCATAAATGGTGATTTGATGGGAGAGACTATTGCAGCCAACAGACTGTGTACAATCCCCCACACACTTCTGTTCGTATTTAATTAGCATTTGCCATATGTGGTGTTTTGTGCTTCAATATTATCAAGAATAATAAGAATGACAAAGTACCCATGTTCAGCATTGTAACTGCAAACAGGCGTCAGTTAAAATATACACAAGTGGCCTTGAGGAATCTCCTTGAAAAGAGCCATGACATACAAGTGTAAAGAGTAATATCAAGTAATATATGAATGTGCACAATGATAAGAACTGTTCTCATGGGGCAGAGTCCAGAGTGTGAGTCATAGAACTTGCAAAACATTTCGATGAAGATCCTCAGAAAGGTATTTTTAAGTATTAGATGAGTTTTGGGAATGAGATGGGGCAGGGTGGGCGTCATCTGACAGCCAAATCACGTATGGCCTGAAGTCAAGGGCTTAGCAACATGATCACATCGAGAAAGATTTTAAATAGCTTGTTCTTTGAGAATTCACTGGTATCTGGCACCAAAACGTTGCAGGTTCCACCCCTAGTCAGGGCACATACCTAGGCTGTAGGTTTAAGCCCCGGTCTGGGCGTATACAGGATGCAACCAATGGATGCTTCTCTCGTACATCAATGTTTCTCTCTCTCCCTTCCTTTGGCTCTAAAAGCAATTTTTTAAAAAATCTTTGGGTGAAGGGGGAAAAAAATGAACAAAGAACTTGTGTCTTTACCCACAACAAAGGCCCTGGGCTGTCTATTTGTAGAATTTCCCATCCAGAAGTCAAACATGGTCTTTGGTAGTAGTTTTTTATACAGGTTGGGCCCAAATTAGAATTGATCTTTATTTTTACTTTACATGGCTTAGTAACATGCAAAATAATAATTTATGTTAACATGGGAGATTGTTGTCAGGGTGCAGATTTCAATACTTTCCAGTGTTTCAAACCTTTTCCTGTAGACCTTAAAAATGAATTACATAATATAATCCCTTTTTTTAGCCAGTCTTAAATCATTGCCACGTCCTGCTAAGGTAATTGTGTTAGTCTGCATTATTTTTGCAATATATATCAGTGATGGTAAAACAAAACAAAACGATGCCCCCCCCCCCAAAAAAAAACCTTATGTTTCTTTTTTTTTAAAGACTTTATGCACTTCTAGAGAGAAGGGAAGGGAGGGAGGGAGAGAGAGGAATATCAATGTGTGGTTGCCTCTCGTGTGTCCCCCACCAGGTACCCAGCCCGCAACCCAGGCATGTGCCCTGACTAGGAATCAAACCAGCAACCTCCTAGTTAGCAGGCCAGTGCTCAATCCACCGAGCCACACCAGCCAGGGCAAAACCCTTGTGTTTCAAAGGACACCATCAAGAAACTGAAAAGACAACCCAGAAAATGGGAGATAATTTTGGCAAGTTATGTATATAAGGGACTTGCACCTAGGATATAGAAAGACTATTAGAATTCAATAATAAAAAGACAAATAACCCAATTAAAAAATAGGCAAAGGATCTCTGTGGATACTTCCTAGAAGAAGATATACAAATGACTGATAAGCACATGAAAAGGTATTCAATATCACTAGCTGTTAGGGGAATGCAAATCACAACCACAGTGAGATATTACTTTATACTCACTAAGTTGTCTGTAATTGAAAGTACAGACATTGAAAAGAGTTGGCAAGGTGCCCTGGCCAGGTAGTTCAGTTGGTCAGAGCGTCATCCTGATACAGCCAAAGTTACAGGTTTGATCCCCAGTAAGGGCACATATTACAAGAAGCAACCAACGATTGCATAAATAAGTGGAACAACAAACTAATGTTTCTTTCTCCCTTTCTCTAAAATCAATAATAAAAATTTTAATTAAAGTTTTGGCAAGGATTTGGAGAAATTGGAACTCTATACACTGCTAATGGGAATGTAAAATGATACTGCCACTTTGGAAATTAGTCTGACAATTCCTTAAAAGGCTAAACATGGAATTACGATGTGACCCAGCAATTCCAGTCATAGATGTATACCCAAGAGAAATGAAAACATATGTCCACATAGAAACTTGTACTTGAATGTTCATAACAGTATTATTCATAATGTAGAAACAGCCCAAATGCCAAGCATCTGATGACTGCATAAATAAAGTGTGGTATACCCATACAATGGAATATCACTTAGCAATAAAAAGAAATGAGAACTAATACAGGCTATAACATAGATGAACCTTGAAAACATGCTCAGTAGAATAAACCAGTCACAAAAGACCACTCATTATATGATGCCATTCATATGAAATGTCTAGAGTAGGCAAATCCATAAAGAGAAAAGTGGTTAGTGGTTGCGTAGGGCCGGGAGTTTGGGGGAAACTGGAGAGTGACTGCTAATGGGTATGGTATGAAAGTATTCCAAAATTTCATAATTTTGGTGGTTCCATGGTGGTTGCATAATTGTAAATATACTAAAGAAACTACCAAATTGTACACTTTAAATGGTGAATTGAATAGTATGTGAGTTACATCTCAATAAAACGGTTATTTAAAAACCTCAATGGTTTAAAAAATGGGCAAAGGACACGAACAGACATTTCACTGAAGAGGGAATGCAGATGATAAAAAAGCACATGAAAAGATGTTCAGTGTCGTTAGCTACTAGGGAAATGCAAAGTGAGACCTCAATAAAATATACAGTAGAACCTTAATTCGTTCTGGACAGCTGTTTCAAAGTGATTTGTTTAAAAACCAAATCATAACTCATTCATTCTCTCCTTTGTCACCTGAGAGATGTGTGACTGCTCATACAGGTATCAGCATGAAAATGTCAGGTCAAGAACCGAGGTTTTGTTCAACAACCAAGGCATTATTTCTGTGAACAACTTGGTCAAGAACCAAATAGTTCAAGATGAGAGACATTCGAGAACTGATATTTGACTATAACTCTATACCTATCAGAATTCCTAAAATGAAAACTAATGATAACACCACTTGCTGGCGAGGATGCAGAGAAACTGAATCATTCATACATTAATGATGAAATGTAAAATGGCACAGTTATTCTGGTAAAAATTATGAAGTTTCTTATAAAACATGCATTTACCTTATGACTCAGCAATGGCACTACCAGAGATATAAAAACATAATCGTACAAAAACCGTTACTTGAGAGTTCATACCGGCTTTGTCTGTCAGAGAAAAGATCTAACTAGAAACAACCCAATTGTCCTTCACCAGATGAATGGTAAAACAAACTATAGTACATTCATACCATGGAATACTACTCACCAATAAAAAGGAGCAAACTATTAATACATACAACAACTTGGGTAGATCTCAAGGGAATTAAGCTGAGTGGGGGAAAGGCAATATTTATGATATTGTTATGGACTGAATGCTTGTATCCCCCAAAATTCACATATTTAAATTAACCCCCAATGTGATAGCATTTGGAGGTGGAGCCTTTAGGAGGTGATTAGATCATGTGGTGCAGCCAGCCCTCATGAACTAGATTAGTGCCTTTATAGGAAGAGGCCAGAGAGCTAGTCTGCTGTCTCTCCACCTTGGGTAGACACAACAAGATGACTGTCTGTAAAACAGGAGGAGCACCTTCGCCAAACCCAACCATGCTGGCACCTGACCTTGGACTTCCAGCCTTCATAACCGTGAGGACTAGTTGTTTACGTCCCTAGTCTGTGGTATTCTGTTACTGCAGCCCAGACTGAGATAAGTTCCATTTATATAACATTTTCTTTCATGACAAAAATATGGAGATGGAGAAAAGATTAATGGTTGCCATGGGCTGGGATTGGAGGAGAGATGACTGGCTATAAAAGGGAAACTTGACATCCTGGCTGATGTAGTTTGGTGGATTGAGCACCAGCCTGCGAACCGGTCAGGGCACATGCCTGGGTTGCCCGCCAGGTCCCTGGATGGACGCGTGCGAGAGGCAACCAAGCATCGATGTTTCTCTTACACCTTGTTTTTCCTTCTCTCTTCCTCCCTCCCTTCTCCTCTCTCTAAAAATAAAGATAAATGAAATATTTTAAAATGATAAAAAAAAATAAAAGGGAAACTCGAGGGATCCTTTTTGGAAGGATCCTTCTGACAGAAGTTTTGTATCTTTTTTTTTATTTTAATTGTTGTTCAAGTACAGTTTCCTGTCTTTTACTCCCAGTCCAGCCCACGCCCCCCACCAGAAGTTTTGTATCTTGACTGTGATGGTGGTATGTGAATAAATCTACATACGTGCCCTGGCTGGTGTAGCTCAGTGGATTGAGCACGGGCCTGTGAAGCAAAGGGTCGCCGGTTCGATTCCCAGTCAGGGCACATGCCTGGGTTGCAGGCCAGGTCCCCAGTGGGGGACACACGAGGGGCAGCCACACATTGATGTTTCTCTCCCACTCTTTCTCCTTCCCTTCCCCTCTCTCTAAAAATAAATAAATAAAATATTTTTAAAAAATCTACATACGTGATAAAACTGCATAGAATTAAACACACACAAATGAGTGCATATAAAATTGGTAACACATTGGAAAACTAGGTGAAGAGTATGTGGGCTCTCTGTATATATAATATTTCTAAATTATTTCTTTTTAAAAGAGATTTTATTTATTTACTTTTAAATATTTTCTTTCTTTATTTTTAGAGAGAGGGAGAGAAACATCAATGTGTGGTTGCCTCTCAAATGTTCCCCACTAGGGACCTGGTTCCCGCAACTGAGGCATGTGCCCTGACTGGGAATCGAACCACGAGCCCTTGGTTCACAGCCCGCGCTCAATCCACTGAGCCACACCAGCCAGGGCTAGATTATTTCTTATAATTACATGTGGATCTGCAATTACCTCATAATAAAAAATTAAAACAACATAAAACAAATGGTAGGCTGCACTTGTCTGATGGACCATTCAGACAACAGCGAGGACAGAGTATGGTGCATCAAAAAGTGTGGTAGGAAAGGAGGTTGGGCAGGCAACCCAGAGCCAGGTCATACATGGCCTAGTAGTCCATGGTGAGATGTTTACATCGTTGTCTAACTGGGGGAAGGCCGCTAGAAAGAAATAAGAAATAAGAGCAGATTTATGTTTTTAGAAAATCCCTGTCCTTATAGATTAAAGAAGCACTCTAAGGAGATAAATGTAGAAGC
>PVKM010005719.1:0-46853 GCA_004027735.1 Carollia perspicillata
TTGATTCTTTTTCTTGATAAATGCTGGATATTGTGTAGAATATACACAACAGAGGATCTGTATGATGTTATCTTTCTCCAAAGAGAGTTTTCTTTAGATTTTGGCAGGCAGTTATAATAGGAGTAAATCACTTAATCTAATCAGGGACTGATCTGATTCAAGACTGAGTTCCAGTCATTGTAAGACTTGATGCATTTCTAGTGTATTCTTATTTCTAGGGTATAGTTTTTTTAGTGATCCCAAAGCTTTTGGTGTTTATCAGAGAGTTCAACCTTGGTGGGCCCTATACTCCAATTTCAATCTCCTCAGTGCTGTGAATTACTGATAGCTCTGTTTAATCTCTCAACCCTCTAAGCCTCCACTTTCAGCTGGAAGTTCCTACTTATAGGCTTGCGCTACTTGTGAAAGCCTCCAGGAAAACAGCAGCCGACTGCCTGGTGCACTTAAATGTGTTTTCCTTTCCTCTAGGATTTCTAGCCTTGCAATCTGGCTGCCTGGCAACCCTGATCTCCAATATTTCACTCCCCTTCCCTGTGAGGCAGCTGAAGAGCTACTCAACTTCTCTGACTCTTAACAACTACTTTTTACTGTTTTTCAAGCTTTCTGGCCCATTGCTTAGATTTCAGCAAAGGCATCATGAGAAAAATTTCTCACGAGTTTTTCTCATGAATAGCACAGAATTTCTTGACTCACTTTGATGGGTTTCTTTCCCCTCAGGTTCTGCTGCCTTGGTAGCTCTGATGCCTTAAAACCATTTTTGATATGTTCAAGATTTTCTAATGGTTACTGGGTGGAATGATCTACCAGATAGGCTTCAAAACCTGATGTGAAATTCTCCCATTAACCTTCCTGAGCATGGCAATACTGAGAGATAACCCAGATACTCTCCTTGTACACTCTCTTGCCTCCATTGTGTGGCAGCAACCCTTACTAGGAAGGCTCTATTACCTCAGTTAAAAATCGAATTGCATATTTCCTTTAAATGTTTTTCCCTTTAACGAACGGAGCAAGAAGGAAGGAGATGGTGATCTCAGTTTCCAATCCAATGAAAAATTGTTTTGTATCTATGGAAAAATCCTTCCCTTTGATACCAAGATCTCTAATTTAGCAGAGTCGTTGTTGTGGGGATGGTAGAGCAAACATTTTTAAGTGAATCATTAGATAAAATAATGAGAGCTGATACCCATATTCCATACCCTGATTCCCAGACCAATGTATTCTGGCTAGGGGAGAACCATCATTTTTATTGGATAATGATTCAGAGAATAAGCCACCTCCTCAAAAAATACCACTGCAGCCTAACAAGGTTGGGTGTTGTACCCCAGCTGAACTTGTAACTGACATTAAAATAATTCATCCAACTATAACATACAGCCAACTCTTTTTTTGTGTGAGGTTTATAGTATATTGCCTTAAATACTTGGCTCTCAGGAAGAAATGATTTACCCTTGAGGGGACATTTAGCAATGCCTGGAGACGTTTGGGATTATGACTTTTGTATGTGTGGGGCGGCAGGTATCACTGGCATCTAGTGAGTGGAGGACAGAGATGATGCTAAGCACCCTGTAATGCACAGGGCCTACTTGTGCAACAAAGAGTCATCCAAAATGTCAATAATGCTGCTATTAAAACACACAGCTTTAAAGAGTTCCTTGTTCAGAAACAGTGTTGCACAGCTTAAAAATCACTGAGGACAGAGCATTTAGTACATTTGGCCCATTTGAAAATTATGTTCTACTCTCTTTGGTCCAACACCTTAGAAGCCATTCCTTCACACATTTCTACATTTTTCCCATATACATCAACAATATCTTTCATATCTCCTTCTGGAGTTGAGGTGTAACTGTCCTTCTAACTCCAGTCTTAGAACTTCCCAAGTCTCATAAGAAGACCATTTTCCTCACTTTTCTCTGCATGTTCTGGTTTTTAGCTTACTTATTTCCAAATAGCCACAAAGTAAAGAGCTCGTTTTCTTTTTTACTTTCCAAGAATTTGTTAAAATTTTTGGTGCACTGGTAACCTCTCCTCCCTCAATACTGTTATGGATTCAGACTCTTTTATAATTCTTCCAGTCATCTCAGAAGGATGATAAGAGAGGTAGATGTGTGCACGGAGCCTGCCATTTTGAACTGGAAGTCCCTCGTTCTGTTTCCAACCCAATATTCCACTAAACTATCCTAGTGAATCTACAGATTGCCGAATCTAACTGGCCCATTCTCAGCTTATTTTTACTTGACCTTTCTGGAATTTGGCATTGCTGATTATATTCTTCTTGAAAGCCATTCAATCTTTCCCTTCAAATACTTGATACTTTCCTGGTTCTTTGACTTCTTTTATTCAGCTTCTTTTATAAGATTCCATATCCTCTTCTTAATCCCTAAAACACTGGTTTTATTAAGTTTTGATCTTTGTTCATTATTTTCTTCTTTCATTGTTTGCCTAGAGGTTGAAGAAAAATCAGATAAGACTAAAATGAGGATTGGACACATCATCAACAAGCCTGTATACTAGAACATGAATCTGTACTTCAAACCTATAATTTCCATTTATAATTCTATGCCCAACCAAATTATTGGTGCAAAATAAGGACATATTCAAGCATGTAAAGACTGCTACAGTCATTAATGCAATCTTTATGCTTATGACTTCTAAATCTATACAATTAGCCCAGACCTTGACACTTAGTTCCTGACTTGTTTAATTACCTATTAAATAGCTCCATCCGCATATGCCAAAAACTCCCTAAACTTAATATGTTCAAAATGGAACTAACCAACCTACCTGATAAAATGTACTCCTTGTATTATACATTTTATTTCAGCAAATTATACCATTATCCACTCACTAAGCTTCCAATGATCACTAAATTCTTCCTCTCTCCCATCACCAAGAGAAGTAATCAAGTCTTCTCACTTCTATCTAATAAGTATTTTTCATAGCCATTTGGTCTCCCCTCCCCGCCGCCACTGATGCTTCCTTAATTCATTCTCATCTTTTCTTATCTGGCCTCCCCATTTCCAATCTCTATCTACTCAAGTCCACTCCCTACACTATGACAAGAATAATCTCTCTACAAGATAAAGATGGTCATTTCTCTTCGCTGATTCAAAGATTCAATAGTTTCCTAGTTGTTACACTAAAACCCCAAGTATTTGATTTTCTGTTTCTTTCCTGACAATCTTCCCTTTCTTACTTCTTCCTGGTTTCTACTTTATCTTTTTTGCTCAAACTGTACTAAATCATACTATACAAGTTTTATGCTGTATATTTTTACTTCCATTATTCCCATTGCCAAAAAACCTCTATCCCAATGTTGATTATAATCTAATCATGCCTCAAGACTTAAGAGAAACATTAGCTTTCCTAAGGAAACTTTTTGAATCCCCATGCAATTCTGCTATTCTTCTGTACAGCTATGCATTTACATTTTGCATGTCCCTGGTATGCCCTGGAAACACCTGCTCCCATTCCTGCTCTCTACTAACCTGGGAATTCCTTAAAGCATGGACCATGTCTTACTTACACATATATAATTAGTACAGTCAATATTTATAAATGAATGGTAAATAAATAAGTGAATGAATAAAGCCTTCATGACTATCCTCTGTTCTGGATAATCCTTCTCCAAACTCAATGATTATCCCTAAATTATTGCTTAATTCCCTCTTTCCTTTAATAGACTAATACCCCAGACTAGAGGCAAAGAGGTAACTTCCAGAAAGAGGTAACTTCCAGATAGGTTTCAAAAGAATCTGAGGATATCAGGATGTGTGCTAGGTTTTTTGTTTGTTTGTTTGTTTGTTTGTTTGTTTTAATTTAATACACCTGCAAGTCACACAGAGAAATCCAGCCCATAGGATTGAAGCAGTAAAATAATAAGGTCTCAGGGAGATGCCCTGGAGGTAGGTTTGGGTAGCTTCTCAGGATCCCACCTACTATATAGTGGTACAAAAGAAGTGGCTGAGAATTCTCAGGCCCACAAGGAAGGCAGGGATAGAGAAGGGTAAGGAAACTAGTGTATCAGAAAAGATCAGGGTGGGAGGTGAGAGCACCAGGACAAGAAAGAGGTAATAAAGAAGTTTATGGATTCCAACCTGACACTCCAAAGACCAGGAAGAACATAGGACACAATGGGCATACCCACAAAAGAAGCCATAGCTCAGAGACCAAGTGAGATGGGAAGCCCAAACCAGAAACCACTCAGGGCTAGAGTTCTTTCTCAACACTAGAACAATGTGAGAGTCAGCTGGGATGTTAGATTACCACCAAGGAGAAAGAAAGGAAAAAAGGAAGGGGTAGGAGCTCTGGAAATTGACATATAAACCAAATGTGACAATTAGATAGTGGCTGAAATAGTAACACTCAGATTGGCTGCACATCGTTAGATTCAACTACAAAGATCTGAATGGAACAGGACAACTTGTTTGTCCTAGGAAGACAGAAGAGAGCAAGAGAACACTTGTCAATTATAGAAAGTAAAAAAGTTATCTTTCTCCTAATGTATACGTTTGAGTGTCCCCACTTCTACTCTCAGCTATCCATGGAAACCACACATCGCAGACATTCCAGAAGAGCCCTAACTTCAAAATTTTTGTCTTTCTGATTGCATTGGTTCTTCGGAGTCTGTGTGCTCCAAGTCTGGGCTTAGAAATACTACATACTTAGTTCCATTACTGACTTGCTTCTACTCCACCCTCACACCAGGGACAATGAATAGGTGGTAAGTTGCATTTGCTTTCAAGTCTCTTTACTGTGATCCTTGCATTATCAGGAATTTTGTGTGGCACATACTGAACAGATTTATGTGCAGTGATGTTTGAGAACTGAGACACATTTAAATTTGCACATGGGCCCATCGGGAGAGGCAGTCTGCACTGTTTCTCCATTTGTTTCATCATTTCATTGTGATTAGACATAACGAATATGACCCTTCAGTGAAAAATGGCGATAGGGATAGAAACACATTATTAAGCCTTAAGGGAAGCCTTTAGAAACTTCAAGGTTAGTTAAGGTCTTTAGTCAAATTAGCCTCTGGAAGTTTATATATAAATAAAAACAAACAGCGAATCTCAAGAACTCTTTGGTTGTTGGGAAGTGGTAAGAGGGGAAGGCTGTAATTAAGTTCCCTTTGTCATTAACCACTTCTCAGATAAATGATTATAAATTACTAGAATGTGTCATTTTTCAAAATTATTTTATTGTTGTTCAATTACAGTTGTCTGCATTTACGCCCCCCAACCCATAGAATGTGTCTTAGCTGTTGGCACTGTAAAGCCATAACAAAACTACCTCTTGATTTGGTTTAGAAATTTGGTGTAAGAAATTGAAAAAGTAGAAGTTTTTAGGTTCAAACCCTGGCTTTCTTAAACTTATTAATAAGGCTTCTCAACTAATCAAAGTAGATGGTGCTTAAACTAAACTAAACTAAACTAAACTAAACTAAACTAAACTAAACTAACCTCTGCTCTAACTCTCTTCTGTGTCTCATTTTTGCTGGAAGGAGAAAATAGATTTTCCAACATCATATTTAATGTCATTAGCTACTGTTGTTTTTGGGGATTCTACTTATAACACACGAAGATAAACATTCTCCCTGTGATAAGGCAATGTTTATAAACTACGTTTAGGATGAAAGAAAGCCCTGAACCGATGTGTTTTTATTGTGGGGTTAATGGTGCTTTACTAATCCCCTTTCTGTGGGCCAGCAAGGCGCAGGCACTGGAGCATTTTTGGTGACTCTCACATATCCGCCTTCCTAAGCATTGTAATAGGAGGAAGCCCTTTCCCTGGCTCAGGAATGCTGAGAAATGATGCCCCTCCTCCCCCTGGAATGGGTCTTTTGTGCAGCAAAAATAGAAACATACAGGCTTTTAAAAACTTGTGAGGGTGAATGAAAGATATTTTCTCCTTTCATAACTGAACCCTTTATACAGGAGTCTCCTCTCTTCTTTTTCGTCTCCCTGCCATGGATGTGAGTCTCTTCTCCACTGAGGAGGGAGGGAAGGGAGTCGACCCCTATGGGGTGGAACGGCCACTGCCAGTGTGGGCTTCCCTGCTTCTTCCCAGGAAAGGACTGAAGCCTGAAAGGAAATATACTGTCAAATATTTCAAAGCTACAGAAAGGTGTAAGGAATTACACTGTGAACACCCATGTGCACACTACCCAGCCAAAGAAATAAATCCTTGCAAATATAGTTGAAGCCACTAGGCACATCCCACACTCCATCCTGTTATTTCCCCTTCCAGATACAAGTCTTTAGCTTTTCTTATACATGCATGTGTCCCTAAAAAATGATATTGTTTTACAATTTTTAGACTATATAAGTAGAATCTTGCTGTATAGATATAGATATAGATATTTAGATAGATATTCTTTTGCAACTTGCCTGTTTGTTTTTGAGTTTTATCCATGTAAAGTTTTTGTATTATTTTAAATTTCTTTTATTGAGATATAATTGAAAAGAACATTGTATAAGTTTAATGTGTACAAAGTGTTGGTTGGTTTAACATAGTTGTATATTGCAATATGGTTACTACCATTCCATTAGCCAACATGTCTATCATATCACATAATTATTATTTCTTTTTTGTAATAAAGTTTTATCACACACATTTTTTCTATTACATCATTTCTACTATGTGATGTATGGCTGTACCACAATTTACCTCTTTATGGAAGTTCTTTCCTAAACAGATATAGGAATATTGGGAACATCAATGGGACCCTCAGATGGCAGAATTCACAGCAAATGCCATATCGCCACCTAAGAAAGATTCTCACAAAGATAAAGTGTAAAGAAGATGAGCAGTGGATGGTGTTTTAGTAGTCCCACTTTCTGCTTTCATTCAATTGTATTTTACTTTTTTTGTTATATATACTGATGTGTATTTTTGCAACTGGATGAGTTCACTCTTTCTACATGTCACATTGAGCATTTTAAATGCTGAAATAAGGAACTGTGGTCACTTGCTCATAGACCCAAATCTTCACCAGGTAAAGGCATTCCTGGGTTCTTGTCTTAGTGAGTTCTCAGCTTCAGAGGAGGCGGGACTAGGTGGGGATTCTTTAGCAAGGTCAGAAGAATTCTGCCTTGTGAAGTGGTGGTTCCAGAAAGTTCCAGAAAGGCTGCTAATGACGAGAACTGGAGTATCTTTTCTCTGTATGTCTTGAACTGCACATGGTGGCAGAATGCAAGAGGCTAGCAAGTTTCCATAACGCTGAGGCTACCTCCTGATTTTAAGGAATGAATTAACAAGTGCCTGGGCAAGGTCACGGGTAGCTGACTCCCAGGCCTGGCTTCTATTTCCTAGGCCTTCTATCTTTTGCTCCTTCTACAAGTGTTAGTCATTTTCTTATCTCTTGTGTTGCAGACTCAGTAAGCCCAGGGATTTTGATCTACTGAAAAGTGTTTATTAAATCCTGCTGAGTCTTCCTTTGAAATGCCTCTTATCCACACCCCTTCCTTTCAATCACCTCCCCCTCTCCCAGCCATCACTTCACACCTGCACGGCTGGCCTGGGCTCTGAGTTGGACTAGGTGAGGCCTCTTCTTCCTAACTCATCCTACACGGCAAGGCCATTCATCTTCCTCAGATACTCTTGTTCCACAGTTCATTGGTCCCCAAACCTTCAAAGACTCCCTGTTTTTTTAGGACATCAAATCTACTACGCCTCTTTCCTGGGTTTTCCAGACCCATAATTTCTCCCTCCTGGTGATCCTTACTTACCTCCTCTTATTTTATGCTACCCAACCTCAGCTCTAGTTTGGCTAATCTCTCTCAGATCCATCAATATGCCATGCTCATGCCTCTCTGCTGATGTTGTTTTCTTATCTTACAATCCTTTGTTTCTTCAAACCATTTGTTCATTCACAGCATGTGTATTGAGGGCCTCCTAGAGTTCTGAGACCAAGACTCTTTAATTGAGTTTTTGATGGCCTCATCACTATTAATCTCTTTCTTTTATTATTTCTCTTTCTTTTATTAGTCTTAAGCAATTCAAAATGTAAAGTAATATGTACGTGTATCAGGCCCAGTGCATAAGAGTAAATGCAAGTGGGAGACACGGACTTCTGTCCTCAAATAGTACCCACTTAAGCAGAAAGAGGAATGTAGAGCGTTTTAACCTCTAGAGAAGGATTTATGTAAGAAAAGGTATGAGAGTTAAATGAAGTGGGATGTGACTAACAGAGCGATGATCTACCACAACATCGTGCATAGCCTTATTCTGTTCACATTTGTTTCAAATGGATTTTCTTTATCTTCTTGTTGGAAGATAAGCTTTCGGAGGGCAGAGGCTAAGCATCCTTTGAATCTCCAGTGCTAGATGCACACTTGAGTCTTTACTGACTTTCTCTTTTCCTGACTTCCATGAATGAAATCCTCCCTTGCCTGTATCCCCAGGAACATTCCTGATGCAGGGAGAAGTTCAGGGTGCAGCCACCTTCCTAGCCTTATCCTTGGTTTATTTCCTTGAGAAAGAGAGGCCTTTGGATAAGCAAGGGTAAGCAGGGAGATGACGAAAGCAGGGAAGCCTAGCCACCCACCTGCTTTCCTCGTCGTTCTCCCTTCACAGCACAGCAAAGAGTGTTGTTGTGCTCCCTGGAAAGGCTTGTCCACATGCTCACGTTGGTTGATGCACTCCCTTTCCTAGATGGGCTTCCATTGTTTTAGCCATTCCTGCCAACATATCATGCCATTTTTACCATTCTCTTAAACCACAAACCCTATTGAGACAGAAAGGTTGTAAATCAGGGAAATGAAGAGCCACTCCTCAAACCCCTGGAGAAGAATCTGAAGTGATTTTGCTTGGGTATTAGATTGGAGCTGAATTTCAGTCCAAGTCACTCTGCTACCATTTCAGACCACTGTTGGTGACAGTGGCATGCAGCCTGTATGTTTGCTTTCTCAACAACTTCACTCTCTGTGGTGAAAATTAATTTTGAACAAGATCATAATTTGGATTTTAGGGGATTTAATCAGAGTTGTGCTCTATTATGAGTCAGCATTCTGGTGTATTCTGTTTCCCCTTGTCCTACTGAACTGTCTGCTGTGACTTTTAAATTTAGAACATTGGGTCTGAACAAACAATGAATCATGAACTTTCAGAAAAGATGATGAAACTATTTTTTACTTCAAGGGGAGCAAGCTATAAATGCTAAAGAACCCAGTGATTTATGATACAATTTTTAAATTGAGAACTAACAATAAATAGAAAGTTCAGTGATGTTGCAACAGTGTGGCCATGAGCAACCCAAGTAATTCTATCACAATGTCATGTAAGAATTAACTAATGGTGCTTCCAAATAAATAAAAAAAGGAAAAGACACTTCGTGGATGTTTCTAATAACTTAAAGAGGGGTGGTGCTATGCCTTTTTACTTTAGAAAAATGCTGAAGTGTCAATACCCATTTAGAAATTGGAATGTGATGGGAAAGGAGAGCCCATGCTAATTGATGAAGACATAAAGATTTCCTATAAAGTATCTTGGCTTAAAAAAAGATGCAGATTATATCTTTCTTTTCCCTCCAAATGCGTACTCCCCCCCATCCAAATGTTATTTTAATTTACATTTGGCCTAGAAGGGCACATTGTTGTAATTTCCATTGTATGGGTAAGGAAATTGGGACACAATGGCACAAGAAGGACTCAAATTCAAAACATCAGCTGGGGAGACAGAAGTAGTGATTGTTCTTCCAGTGCCAGACTTACAGTTACTCTAAAAGACAAGGACATCTCCTGAGGAATAGGAGGGTGACATTATCAGGATGCTGCTATGGTCCAAAGGTCTGTGTTCTCCCAAAATTCATATGTTGAGATCCTAACTCCCAAAGGTGATGGTATTAGGAGGTGGGATCTTCATAAGGTCATTATGTCATGAGAGTCGATCTCTCATGAATGGGAGTAGCACCCTTATGAAAAGTATCCCACAGAGTTCTTTAGTTCTTTCTGCCAGTCAACATACCAGAAGAAGTCAGGGACCCAGAACAGGCTTCTTACCCGACCATGCAGGCACCCTGACCTTGGACTTTCAGCCTCCAGAACTGCAAGTAATAATTTCTGCTGCTTATAAACCACCCAATCCATTGTAGTTCATTCCAGCAGCCCAATGGACAGGGGCAAATGCACTTCTATGATGGGGCCAGTGCTTCTCTGGATCACTGTCTGCAGCCTTGGTGCATTAGAATAGGATGAAGGTTTTAGGAAAGCTCTGCTCTAATCTCCCTTTAAGAACACACTGGTCTCTGTAAGAAGTTAGGTGACAGCTACCAGTAGCAGCACTTTTAGGATCTGTTGCAGCATCTGAGCTGAGAGTACTCTCTTTCTGGAAAACCCTGGCCAATAACAGAGTATGACAGAGTTAATAGGACCCAGTCATTCCTGCCCAATACTGGACTATCTACAAGCAGTCTTTGTATCGGAGCTCCCTACTGGGCTGGCTGACCCACTCTCAGAGATCCAGCACAACCTGGGTCTTTTCCCATGTAATACTCCTTCCCTCCCCATCCTCATTTATAGAGGCCAGAACAGTCTGAAGGCTACCTTTGCCTATTCCTGCTGGCACTTTACTTATAATGTGTGGTTTTATCATATCTGAATCTCTTGTACTTTTAACTCCATCTGGTGTCTCCTTTCTGGAGAATCGGAACTGATACAACTTGTCTACAACATCATTAGTTGGCAGAGACCTGTTTATATTCATACTCTAATATCACTTTTGTGTATCTAGAGGGGTAGACCTGAGACCCCGTGATGCCCAGCAGACCAAACATGTAGACATCACCAGTTTCTTTTATTTATAACTTTTGTTGGTCTCTATATAGGTGTAATTGTGATCTAAGGTAGTGAAGCCAAATGTTTTTCAACTGTATGGCTCTATAAAGTAAATATGCAAACTATTGAGAAATTTATATTGTGTTTCCAGTTTTTTTAAATTTACCAGAGAAAGTATTAAAAAGTATTTACATATACTGTCATAGCCATTTCATAAAATATAATATTTTTAACAACAGAAAAGAGAAAGAGCACAACATAAAATTTTTGAATGTTTTTTCTCATAGTAAGATAGTTGAGAAAACTGCACTGACCTATTAGAAATAAATTATCATGCAAGAACAACAAAAGCAAGGTAGAGTGCCAACTTCCTCCCCTATAGGTTTAACTACCATAGTAATTGCCCTCTCAATATAAGCAATTAAAAGTCATACATGGTACATGAAATAAAAGATTTCAGACACTGGATAGCAGGTAGCAGAGAATGATAGTCATAGGAGAAGAGGAATAGATGAGGTAAGTGCTGTGATAGCCCTGCTTACTGCTTGGGACAGTTTTCAGGTGGAATAAACTGACATAGAGCCTAGCAATGACATCCAATTGAGATGAGTTTAAAAGGAGACCTGCTGAGTCTATGACTGAGTACTTCTCTGTGCATTTATGGAGTGAATTCATTCATTCATGGAGTGAAACCACCTAAGGCTTGGAAATCAATGTAAAACAATGGGACAAACAATTTTCAGAGCTCATCAGGGCTGAATACAGTGTGTGATTCTATTAACTACAGTAAAGGGACCTCATTAAAAATGCAGACATGAATCAAGTTGTCATAGTTGTGGGCAAAATTATTTCCAGAATAAAGGCTAGTCTAGACCTGCCAGAGCAAAGCATGAAAACAAGCCTCAAAGGGATCAAACTGATTCACAAATAACTTAAGTGCACATCAGAACAAGTCCAACATTCTTTAAAGACATAAAACTCAGTATGAGACAATATAAAATTCAAAATTCCCAGCATCCAATCAAAGGCATGGAAAGAAGTAAGAAAATATGACTCATAATCAGAAGAAAAACCAATCCATAGAAACAGATCCAAAAATGATACAGACTATGAAATTAGTAAAGAAGAATCATTAACTAGCTATGGAAATTTTTATAAATACTTTTAAGGATAGAAAAGAAAACATGAAATGATAAGAGATGTAAAGAATAATTTTTTAATGACCAAAATTCAACTTCTAGAGAAAAAAGTTATACTATCTATAATTAAAGAAAATGCACTTGGTGAAATTATTA
This sequence comes from Carollia perspicillata, assembly GCA_004027735.1. Taxonomy (NCBI): domain Eukaryota; kingdom Metazoa; phylum Chordata; class Mammalia; order Chiroptera; family Phyllostomidae; genus Carollia; species Carollia perspicillata. The sequence goes on from PVKM010005719.1 coordinate 12,068, forward strand.
TCAGACTATGCACTGCAGGATTAAATATCATTGAGCCTGAAGACATAGAAATACAAACTATACAAAATGAAGAAATAAAAACTAGTATCCTTTCATGTGACCTGCAGGGCAGTATCAAATGGCCTAATATATGTAATTGGACTCCTAAAGAAGAATAAAGATGAAGGAAAAGAGAACAGAAAAAAAGTTTGAAGAAGTAATAGCCCTTAAAAATTTTTGGTTAAAAATTTAAACTCACAGATATAGGAATCTCAGTAAACCCAAGGAGAAAAACATAAATAAATCACATAAAGATATACTGTGATCAAATATCTTAACAAAATAGTAATGCATTTTTTAAAAACCTTAAATGTAGATGGAGGATAAAAGATGTGTACCCATGGGGGAAAAGAATGTTGGCAGACTCCTCATCATAAACAGTGAAGACTCAAATAAAATGGAATGGTATCTTTAAAGTACTAAAAATCAAATTGTCTACCTAGGATGCTGTTCCCAGCGAAAGAGTCTTTCAAAAATCTAGGAGAAATTAAGATTTTTTGAAACTAAAAGAAAAGACTGGAAATGGAAACAGGTGGGTAAATTTAAAAGGGAACTTCTCTTCAGTTTTAATCTCTTTGAAAGATAACTTAAAGTTCAAAGCAAAATAGTAAAAATGTATAATGGGGAATATAATGTATGTAGATTTAAAATATATAAGAAAAGCACCATGTTGGGATGTGGGAAGTAGAAGTCTGCTTTTGTAAACTTGTTAAATTATTAAGTAGTATAATATTATTTGTACTTAAATTAGATAAATTAAAAATATATATTATAAATCTTATAAAAGGGGTTGGCAAATTATAGCCTGGGGGTCTGTAATTTGTCTGACCTGATGCCTATTTTGTAGTTACAGTTTCATTGGAACTAATATCCATTCTCTTACATTATGTCCATGGATGCTTTTTAACTACAATTACAAAGTTGAGTAGTTGTAACACAAACCTAAAATGTTTACTACCCGATCCTTTACAGAAAGAGTTTGCCATCCCCTGGTCTTGAGCAAAGATGTATAGCTGACAAACCAACAGGGGAGAGATAAAATGGTTTCATAATAAATAATTAATGCTGAAGAAGGCAGGAAAGTACACAAAAAAGAAAAGTAGGGCTAGAATGAATGGACAATCTTAGCAAAATGGTTGATGATTACATTAAATTAAAAAATTTTCAAACATTTCAATTACAAGGCAGAGAGTATTGCATTGGATACAAAAGCAAGACAAAACTATATGCTCTCTGTAAGAATCCCACTTCAACTATAAAGACATAAGTTAAAAGTACAAGGTTTGGAAAATATACAACATAAAACACTAATAGAAAGGAAGCTTCTATACCTACAGAAAAAGTAAACTCCAGAGCAAAGAATATTACCCAGGATAAAGAATTGTTACCAAGGATAAAGGGGCTTTTTCTTGCTCCCGGCTCTCCATCATGTAAGGACACAGCGAGAAGACAACCATCTGCAAACCAGAAGTGAGTACTCATTAGACATTGGGTCTGCTGGTAACCTTGATCTTGAACAGCAAGTAACCTTGGTCAGCCTCCAGAACTGTGAGAAATGTTTATGCTTAAGTCACTCAGTCTATGTTAGTTTCTTTATAGCAGTCCCAACTAAGATACCAATTTAGCCTAATTTTCATTTATAAAAGCCCCCAACAATAGTATACTATATACTCGTAACAAATCTATAGTCACAAAGACAGACAATATTGTGGGTCACAAAACAAGTTTCAAAAAATTTAAAGAGGTTTAAATATTTACTGAGTATTTTCTTTACAACAGTGGCATCTAACTAGAAATCATATGGAAAATATTTCTGGAAAATCCATAAATAGTTAGAAATTAAACAACATACATGTAAATAAGTCATGACTCATGAAACATTATAAGGAAAATTAGAATAACTTGATATAATTGAAAAATACAACATATCAAGTTATGAGGTTAATTTCGATTAGTACATATAAAAAATGTAGGGCATTAAATGATTGTTACAAAGGTTTGATCAATGATCAAAACTTCCACCTAAAGAAACTAAAGAAGGAAGAGCATCAGTAATTAACTTAAAAAGAAGGAAGTAAAAATAAAAACCATGGAAACCAATGAAACATAAGAAAAACAAAACTACAAAAGCAATAGACAAAAATAAATATATCCAAACACTAGTTATTTGAGAAGATCCACAATATTTCTTAAAAATTATAAATAGATTGATCAGGAAAAAAAGAAACAAATTATCACTATCAGGAATAAAAAAGGGAATACAACTCAGAATCTGCAGATGTTAAAAGAATATAAGGCATTATTTTGAATAACTGTATGCCAACAAATTTCTTCAATTTGATGGAATGGATTAAATTTTTTTGAAAGACACGACATACCAAAGCTTGAACAACATGAGCTAAACAGTCTTACATCTATTTTTTTAAATTGAAATCAGAGTTAAAATCTCCCTTCAAAAGAAAACTCTAGTCACAGATAACTTTACTAATGAATAGTACTAGGCATTTTAAGGAAGAAATAATACCAATTCTACATAAACTCTTCCAGGAAACAAAAGATGAGGTGTATTTCCCACCTCAGTTTAGGAGGTGGCCATTAGCCTGTTACCCAAACAATACAAGGATATTACTAGAAATAAAAATTATAGGTCTACATCCTTTGTGAACATATATGCAAAAATCCTTAGCAAAACATTTGTAACTTAAATCCAGCAACATACAAAAAGTATAATATATCTGGACCAATGAAGGCCTATGAACTGGATAAAGAGAGGTAAAACTTCTTGATTAGTATATGAAAATAAGCTTCTATGTATAAAATCCTAAGGTAGCTTCAAAAACACTGCTAGAACTATTGATAATTAGTGAATTTAGCAAAGATATGTATTGCAAACCTTTGTGATTTGCAAGGTTTCAGCCTAGAAGGTCAATATACAAGAAACAATTGTATTTTTATACGATAGCAATTGAATACTTGAAATTAAAATTTAAAAAGCAATATCAGCCCTGGCTGGCATAGCTCAGTGGATTGAACGTGGGCCTGTGAACCAAAAAGCTGCGGGTTCGATTCCCAGTCAGGACACATGCCTGGGTTGCAGGCCAGGTCCCCAGTAAGGGAGCATGTGAAAGGCAACCACACATTGATGTTTCTCTCCCTCTCTTTCTCTCTCCCTTCTCTTCTCTAAAATTAAATAAATAAAATCTTTAAAAAATAAATAAAAAGCAATATATTATAATACCATGAAAACCATGAAATATGGAGATGCTTAATAAAAAGTTTGTAAGAAATGTACTCTAAAAATGACAAAACATCACTGTAATGTATGAAAGAAGGCAAATAGAGAGATGCACCATAGCGATGGATTGGCAAACTGAGTAGTAAGAGGTGTTTTTCCCAAAATTTTCTATAAGGTGCTCAGTTTTTCTGTGAACCTGAAACTGCTCTAATAATACATCCGTTAATTTTTTTAAAAATGAAACAACCACCCATGATCCTGACACTTATTACAAATATTCTTATTTTGTCAGGTGGCTTGTGTACGTAAACACAGATTTCCATATAATTGTGATTCTTGTAGAACAATCACTTGACCTTATGCATTTTAACTTAACACAGGATAAGATACCCATCTCTTCACAGAAGCAAAGTTTTGAATTGCTTAAAGCATTTCTGCACCCAAACTATTTATTAGTAAGATGCATTAGATATTAAAACTTAATGAAGAACCAAAGGGTAGGAAGCTAGCATTTATGAAACACTTATAAGGTAACAGGCCCTGTGCCAGGTGCCTTACACATTTGATTTTATTTAATCCTCTTAACCACTGTATGAGGTAGGTGTTATTATCTCCATTTTATGGAGAAACAAACTGTAATTTTAAAATAACTCAATTATCAGATTACCCAAAGATCATTCTTGGACAAGCTTAGATGTTACTGGTAATATGCCCAACCCAGATTTTCTTATGATAAGAAGAATAAGCCAGAATAATATTTACCAAAGTGTGTCTTATGAAACCCCATTTTAATAGGAAGTTTAAAAGGAGGGAGAGACAGAGGGAGGGATAGGAGAGAGGGAAAGGGAGAGAAAGAGAAAGAGAAAGTTATAGATACCTATATCGCTTTTTTCTAAAACTTTTGAGAAGCTCTAGGTGAAAATTTTAAAAGCCTCTTTCCCACAGGATACTTCAGGACTTTGATATGCTAATGTGTGTTGTGAATTTTCCATTTTTTGGAGCAAGAATGTTGTAACGCTAGTTGCATCCAACACACTTCAGGAAATCCTGACCTATAACATCATCCATAATTTATTCAGTGGACTCACTGGTTAATTTTAAGAATTTCCAGAATACATTCTATGACAGTGTCCATAAAAAATTCTAAGCTTCATCTTATTATTTATTTTATCAAATGAATAATATACCTTGGGGTTAAGCCATAAAATGATGTAGAAACATAGAATTGTAAGCCTGGAAGAGATCACGAAAACTCAAATAGGCCACCTCCCAGGCTTCAGAAAGGACCACACGTAAGCCATCACGGACAGATGGGTATCTAGCTTGTTGTAAAAGACCTCCAGGGAAGAAAATTCCATAACCTCCCTGTAACTTATTCCAGATGCCCAGCTCTTCTGAGAAAATGATGACCTCCTTGAAGCTCTTCTAGTCTATTGTGCATGCACTGAGGGCTTCGTCACCATGGTGGTATATTACATGCAGGTGTTTAGATTTTAGAGAAGGGTGCTGGTGGAAGTAAGATGGAGGTACCTATATCTACAGATGTATAGATATCTATAGATATATAAGATATAGACATATATTTTTATCTATCTAGAACATAGGAATTAAAAATGTTATTTCAGAATCATCTTTGACGTCTTCCATTTTCAGTTAGTCATCTCATTCTGTAACTTTCCCTTTGAAGTTTCTCTTAATTCAATCCCTTTCTCTTTTGCTCTTGCCAGCCATGATTGAATCTCATTCTTGCTAGCTTGGCTCTCTCAAATAACTCTTGACTAATTTCCCTATCTCTGAACTCCGTTCTTTTTGTTTTGCACCCCCCCCCCAGTGCTAAAACATTCATTTTAAAAGTGCAGCTCTATCATGTGACTGCTATAACATGTTGTTGGTGATTCCTATTGCCAACAGTGTAAGTGTGAACTCCGTAGACTGCCCTATTTAGCTTCCTGTGGTTTGGCCCCAACTTCCCTTCTGTCTCATCTCTAGTCATTCTCTACCACACATTCAGCCCATCACTCATAGTGAAACTTCTTTCCTGACCCTATGGATTTTCATGCTTCTGATTTTTTCATTCCTTCTTCCTGAAATTACATTCTCTCCCCTTCTTTGTCATTTTCTTAATCATCTGTTAAGTCCTAACTCCTCTGTGGAATCTTCCTAGGTCTCTGTAGGCTTAACTAATTATTTTCTCACCTTTTTTGACTTCCAAAAATGTATGCACATACTTCACTCACAACACTTAGGAAGTTATGTCATGAAATGTGGTAGCTACTCAACCAATGGGTGACATGACTCTGATATGTGCCATTCAGAGGTGTCATGGAGAGGGACCGAGAGAAGCGAGCACAGGGAGACCAGAATGACTGTCTAACCAGAAAAGGAGAATGGTGATCATGAGGATGGTGCCAAATGTGAGAGAGAAACGAAACTTCATAAGGACGCTTCCCCTGGGAGTAAAAGGGCTCTGCCTCTAATTCAGAAAAGGTGAACAGGGGCAGGGCTGGGGGCAGGTAGCAGCTCCTAAATGTCCTCTGGAACCAAGAAGACAGCACACAGGACAAACCATAACCACAGAAGCAAGAAACCTCCAGGGGAAGAACTTCCACCTTCTCCACCATCCTCAAGCCTAGTGATGAACAGTATCAAGGCCAGCAACTTGGGGGTAGGAAAAGGGAAGTTTTCAACATCACATCACAAGCACAGCTTCATTATTGTTTTATGTTAAAGTTATTTGCATCTCTGCATGATAAGAATACCTGTCTAGCATTTCAGCTGTGTTCAGGAGTTCTGGTTGGGAGAGGAGGAAGTATGCCAACTTGGCAACATTCTCTGAAGCTCATTATCTAGGGACATTCTGAAAAAGTGGTGGTGATGAGTATGTTTAAGAGTGTTGTTGGATTGGTGAATGAATACATGCACTAGAAATGCATGACTTAGGAAATATCCATTAAAAAATGTCCCAAGAGTACACAGTTGATTTAATCATAGGGGAATAAAACCAATGCTTAAACTACAATTTACACATGTATGACAAGTATTTTTTCCTTCAAAGCGGTTACTTTAGGCAACTGCATACCTAGGAAGAGTGTATTTCCGTTTCTCTTTTATTGAACTTCTATTATGTGTTGGACCCTGCTATGAATGCTTTATAATCTCCAATCTTATAGTAGTCATAGGAGGTAAGCTTTATCTCCAGTTTATAGATGAGAAAACTACGTAACTTGCCCCCCAAAGGGCAACGGCTAGGTCAGCTGGTGTCAGGTCCAGTGGTTGGTCAAAGTTCAGTTGGAGACTAAGCTCATATTCTTATTCTGTCATGTTGACTCAAATCATTTATTTGAAAATGCTTTTAGAACCCAAGGTAATTCATTTAATATACTCACTAGTGAGGAATCTTTTTTACTTTCAGGATGAATTTGAGTTTTAAAATTAGTAAAAAAAGACTTTTTGAATCAAGTGTGGTAAGAATGGTGGGAGATTGGGGTACACGAATATGATTTGGAACCAAAAATGAGGTGGGACTCTGGAGGAAATACATCAAATGTCTTGTGTGATTTTTAAATGAAGTAAAAATAATTAAAAATGCCATTTATTTTGGAATTTCCGAACTCCCACAGATCCTGAAAAAATGAGATTTAGTATAGAAAGTGTTAACATTTTCATTTTATATCACATCCATGATCCCACCATTGAAACTAGGTTTGGAAGTCCTGGTATAGGCCACTCATTTCTCTCTCTCTCAAATTATGCTTAAGCAAGTGGCAGGGCCCGTCTTTGAACCCAGACTGTCAGACTCCAGCTGCTTTCCCCCATAGGCATTGCCCCTGAGCACTTTAGGAAATGCTCTTAGGGCCCCAGGTCCTGGCTCGTGAGCCTTCCTCTTGTGCTTAAACCCTCCAGGGATGTTGGAGAGACCTTATCTTGGACCTCTGAGCAGATTGTAACTATTAAGACATTCTCTTTTTTATATTAAGAAAAATTCATCTCCACGTATTAAGTATTTCAAGATTTTGAGAAGTGATCACAATGTGAACAAAAAGGAAGACGTTAATTTAGACATATTCTGAAGAGATGTTTCTCAAACAAAATTAAAGCTCTAAAGCAGGTAAACCCGATTGCCCCTTGCCAGGCCAGTGGGTTTTTTTTTTTTTTTAAGCTGTCACCCAACCCAATTTTCAGCACAGACTCAAAGGAAAAGCACTGAAATACTTTTCTAACTTTTCCATATTTAGCACGACACCACACAAAATTGCTAAATACCATATAACCACACTTACCACCCTGGGGCCTATAAATTCAGAATTCAGACACTTGATTACAAACCACAGAATGACTCTGTTTAAGAAATAGTATGTGGTATTGTAAGAAAACTGCCCCTATTTGGATGCTCTTCTGGTTATTAACTTAGTAACATGGGCTTTTTTCCTCTCTCCTCTTTGTCAATCCTTCTACCATGGCTGTCATCTCCAATTTCTGGGGCAATTGTGTGAGTATTAAGGGTGTAGGCCTACAGGAGCTGGGGGCAGCATTTTCTGTATAATTATTGTCCCAGAGAAAAATAAACACATAACATTTTGGGTTTCTTAGTAAATTTCCATAGCTAAACAGGAGTCAGTTGCCGATTTTTAGGAGGACAAAGGTATGACAGAAAATTCACTCTTTCCTTCTAGCCACATGAGCATCACTACAATGTCACCTTTTTCTTTTAATTTAGGTGTGAGATCCCCCTCCCACTCAGGATTCCCAGGCTAGCATCTATTGTTTCAAACCTTTGCACCAACATCTTACCAGACCCATTAGTATAGACTAAAGTATAAATGAGGGGAATCACAACATTATTTTTACATTTAAAAAAATGTATTGACTGGTATTTTTAGAGAGAAAGAGTGAGGAAGAGAGAGCGAGAGAGGGAGAGAGACGTCACTGATCTGCGGCTCCACCCATCCGGGCACTCACTGGTTGCCTCTTGTATGTGCCCTGACTGGAGAGTAACCCACAACCCTGGTGTATTGGGACGAGGCTCCTACTGTCTGAGCTACCCATCCAGGGTGTGTTTTTACATTTTTACAGGGGTCAGACTGCAAGCTGATCCACTGGAAGACCCTCACCCCTCAACCCCCCACCCACCACCCCCCGTAAGGAGATACCTCGGAAACACCTATTAGTCACTCACTTCCCCTCCAAGCAGGCCTTATCCTACCCTTTATCAAAGCCACTACTTCAGAAAAACTGATTTAAATAGATCAGAAAATGATAAAAATTTTAAATGCTTAAATGTTCTTTTGATAGAACTTTTAGTTTTTAAATATAAATCCCTCATTTTATCCCTCTATGATAGTAAAGACTTCTTATAACTCAGAAGCCATGCCACTGCACTAAGAATTCTTTTACAATTTCAAAAGCTCATATTAAGACTTTCCTATGTTCCAGAGATACGTTAAGTGATTTGCTTGGTGACAATTTTAGGAAGTAGGTATTGCTCCCTCCATTCACGAAAAGGACTAGGAATGAGAATAATGAATTATGAATCTCAAGCAAATCATAGAGATACTATGTGAGAGACAGGACTGCTGCCAGTCCTCTTAAACGCTACACTGGAAAATACTTCTACACCAAAAGAGATGAGAGTCCAGGTGTTTTGAATGCAAGCAACAGATACTGATTTTGACTTATTTCAGAAAAAAAAGGACAATGGGTAGCTCATAGAAAATCTCGAGAGTGCTGGAAATCAAGGCTCAGTGGCTCTGTGGTCATGAGCAATGCCAAAGTTGCACTGCAGATGCATCTAGGGAGGATGGCCTTGGAGCTGCTGTTACTGAGCCCTGGACATGCACTTAAGCTGTGGACACAAATGACCCCAGACGCTGGGCACAGTTGCTGGCATTGCTGGTCTGTTGCTCTGAGAACTTGATCTCAAAGAAATGGCCTCCACTGCCAGAGAAGCTCTGTCTGGATCCTTGCTTCCTTACATCTCTGGACCCCTAGTCAAAGACCAGAATAGGTAAACTTGACTGGTGGAGCTGAGGTCACATGCCCACACACTAGCTGCAAGGAGGACAAAAAAAGTGAATTTGGGGCATTTTCTAGCTTCCATGATGACATATTTCTGTGCCTCCCCCCAAAACCCATAGGGAGATAATTGTCTGGAATGAGGTATAGATGCTTGGTAGCCAGAAGGAATAACAGATGCCCTCTACACCTGGGACCTAGAGCGGGGATCTTCCCTAGCACCATACAATTTACTCCTTTGTCCATATGAGTATAACGTTCTCCTTATCCCCCATCACCAGTATGTACAGCAGGGCTTTGTGGTTCACCAGAGGGTTCTGCGGACGATGAATGGTGTCAGCAGGGATCCTGAGTCATGTATGACTACCATTTAAAGAAAAAACAGAGGGAAAACTTAAGTACTTTTGAAAGGTTGGTGCTGGTGAATCAATGCTCTGTGGATTGAGGCTAGAGAACATTGTGTCCAGTGTAACTTCATTTTGGATGAAAAATAAAAGAAGAGCTTCTGTAAACTTGTAATTACCCTCTGGCGTGCTCAGGGTAAATGCCAATGGTACGGATGTCAGCTTCCAGCTTGGGCCAGCTTTTTGACCAGATCCATTTTATTTTCACCAGAGCTCCTCACTCAGAGGTCCTCTACTTTAAAAGGGAAAGAAGAGAAATATCTCTATTAGAAGAAAAATAATAACTTTTGCCTGTCACAGACATCTGTTGTATTCCTGTGCCCAGCCTTCATTCTTTCTTCTTTTATTAACAGTATCATAGTATTCCTTCAGGAATGACCCTACCCTCCTGACTCAAGGGATGTTTGTGTGACCCATGAACACCTATATACAGTGATTGATTCAGAGAAGAGCATATGATACAGAACATCCCAATCAGAACATTCTAGGTTTCTCTTACAACTACTAGAAAAGAGAAATTCTGTCTCCTGGAATTACTGAACTGGTAGATTGTACCTGATTCTTCAGATGAACATCTTGCTACTATGAGGGGGAGTCTATCTGAGAATGCAGCCAACAGAGAAACCAAACAGACATTTAAAGGAAGACTGAATATTTATAACATCATTTTACACCTAGATCAGAACAAGCTGGAAGCCAGTAAGTAACCTTGGGCTTTTCAATCACCTAAGCTTGTAAGTTCCTTCCTTCCCTTAAGCCAGTGTGAGTTGGGTCTCTAATCACATGCAGCCAAGAATGCCAACCAATTAGCTGACTTTGTTTACTAATTCATGATGTTATGGCTGCCTTGGTTCACGAAGAAGTCCAATAACTAGTTGTCTTGAATGCTATCAAATAGGCTCACAGTTTCCCCCAACATTGAGAGTCCAGGATTGTATGAAGAAAGACAAATGAGAAGCACTTGTTAAAATACATGGGATGCTACCTCAGAAAAAGATAATGATGGGATTGCCATTCAGCACAACAGAAAACATTACCCAAAAGGGGTTAGTAACTATTTTAAGTTCCATTTAACTTCTCGTGGTAATGCTTTTCATAAGTACTTTGTAATTTCTAAGTTTAGGAGGCTTAAATAATTATGTAATTACTTTGCAACAACCACAGAGCTCCATTTGGATTTGGTAGCTACTTTAAGCCATGTGAAGTTTATCATTATAAATTATATTATGTTTAGTACATAATTTATAGTTTGCATGAAAAGAATAACCATATCATGCAACTATTCTGTAATAGTGCAGCAATTACTCCCATATTGTGGTAACTGCCAGTGGAATAGCTATTTCTTTTGTAATTACAGAAATGATAACATCAAATCCAACAATTTCCTGGTGATAACATTTATGACTATAAATTCAGCTCTAATTCAGTTGCTTCTTCTTGGCCATTCTAGCTGAGCAAGATAATAAATGGAGTAAAATCTTTTCCTGCCACTTTAATAGTAGATGATATTTAGCAAGTATATACCACAGGAACTGAAGCTTGGAAATAGATCATGTGTAATGAGATCAAAGTATATTATTTGCCTCCATTTATACACTGGCTACAAATAGGCCTTGATCAGCTACAACAGTTCAAGATCAAGGAATCATGCAGGAAAGTTATATTTTATTGTAACATAAACCCAGTTGACAAACTCCTCTGAAAGATGTGGTGTGAGAGATAGGCTTCCGTATGGCCTGGAAAGGACCTGAAAGGCACAGGATATGGAATTAGAAACCTGCGTTTAAGTCTAAGTTTGCTGCTTCCTAGCTGGGTGATCTTACCAACTGTATAATCTCTCTGACTCTGTTTCTTTTTCCATAGATTTGGCCAACTCTTGCTTATCTCATACGTTTGTTGCAAAACCAAATGACATGATATATTCGGAAGGGTGGTATCAGACACTAAATAAACACGAGGTACTCCTAAAGAAGAAAGCCTTTGTTCTAATTTGGTTTTCTTAGTTTGAAATGAAATATTATTCTTTCACATGGACTTTTATCATGAAAAAAAGAAAAACAGATAGTACCTACTATGTGCAAGATACTACACCAGTGCAAAGGGTTTACCTTGGCACTACTCTCCTCTTTACACAGTCTGGACTTCTCCCAAGGGATTTTCTATGTATTCATTTCCCCCTAAAAGATGTAACGCTTGAGGGCTTTTGAATTTTACTTTATTAATGAAAAGTACAAATTGTCTTAGGCAACAAGAAGCTATTTCTTCACCAAAGGGTTTAGTTTTGAGACACAACACAACTCCCCAGGCAGCTTCTAAAAATATAAATATCTAAGTCTTATGTAGAGGAGTATTGTAATGTTTTAAGGGTTTCTAGAGTTAAGTATGAGGAACTTATTTTTAAAATGTGGCCAGCTCTTACATCTTAGATGGGTAGTTTCAGGTAGCTGATATGATTCAAGTCCCTAGATAGTAACTCTATGACGTGTTAAGTTTAATTGGTTTAATATAAAGTTTAATGTGCATATATTTTTGTCTTGGAGTTAAAAGACTCCAGTTATGTTATTGTAAACTAGAAAGGAGGACTTTAAAAGGATATAAAAGACTTCTGTGGACCTTTGAACTTTTGTTATATTAAATGTCTATATTGATACCATGAACATTCATAATTATAGCAATGGTTTTTGTGGGTTCTTTAGAGGAAAAAAAGGAATGAAGAATCTAATCATCCTCCCTTCAGGATTACAGAAAAGAGCAACATCTTTCCAAGTGGACCCCTTTCCCTACCAGCATTGAGCACTAGAGGAGCTCTTCACCGGGGGCAGAGGTTCTGGCAACTTTGGATGGGCCTGGTCCGGGAATGTCTTTTTGTTGTGCACTGTCGCACTGAAGAGGTGATGCACCATGCCCTATCCCTAACTCCCTGCTGATTCAGGAAAGTGTTTTATTTTAAGTTTTCTTGTCAGTTACCTTTCTGTATTATTTTTCCAAGGCTGCCATAACAAAGATCCCAGACTGGGCAGCTTAACAGCTGTGGAGGCTAACAGTCTGCAACCATGGCGTTGGCAGGGTACACCTCTCGCCTCCTGATAGCACCCTTTCCTAATTGAGATTGCACGATTTTAAGTGGTATAGGGCCAGAGTCAGAGTGTCCATGACTAGAAATAAAAGTATTGTTGAGCTCCAGTGGAGGTTTTCCATCTATTTTTAACTCCTCCAGATGCAACTGTAATTATATAATGGTCAATGTCACTGTTAGTATTTAGTAGATCTCTGTTTATTCTCTCTATGCAGATAAGACAAGGTCAGAAGTATACACAAATGCACAAACAAAATCATACCATATCCCAAAGCTAGTCACTGCCTCTCAAAAGTTGGAATTATTGCTATATTACTGATTAAAAATATCAGTTCACGGACTCAAGTATGCAGAAAAAATGTTTTTATTGTTTTTCTATTTTGAACGCAATGCTGCCAGGGTGGCAGAAATTTCAACCAGCCCAGAGTTTCACCTGATTTTTCCCAAGTTACACCAAGTAAGGATCTCAAGTGTCAGAGATGGTCCACACTATCCTCAATCATCTCTCCCTGCAGACAGCCACTGAGGCATCCTTTACTCCATCTGGTCTTGCCAGGCTATGGCAGACGTGTCCTCCTAGGTCCAACAGTTCTCTCTGTGCTTTCGATGCTGCTCCTGGGAAGATGGTAAATGTTCCGATGCTTCTGTCACATTGGAACACGGGTATTAAGGGTGCTAGCCATTTCTTTTCTGGCTGTCCATCTCCGGCTTCCCCCAGGAGATGAGGCTCAAGCCCCTCTCCTTCTGTATTCCACAAATCTCTGCAGATTTTTACCACCTCTTCAGGGCTTGGTAGCAAGATACAGTCTCTACACCACAATATCTACACTCTCATTGCTTCTCCCTCATTGCTCTTCTCCCTTGCAAGCTCTAACACCTGTGTAGGTCTGCCAGAGTGTGCGTGCACACATATGTAAACTTGACTGTCTATGTTTTCTACCAAGTCATCTACGTAGTTACTTACTGCAATTCCTCTAAAAGCCTGAGTAACTGAATGATAAAAGAGTCCTTCGTCATATTGATTCTCTGAGCTACAAACACAGAGGGGTCTGACTGTTTTATGTGAGGAAAGAAAAAAAGGCAAAATAAAATGATGAAAAAAGGCTAATATTTAAAATATGTTATGTCATTATAATACCTTGATTTTCTTTTTGTCCCCTGTTACCCAATTCTTCCCAGCTCTACAGTTCACTCTTAGGAAAGTTACTTAACTTGCACGCATCTCAGTTTCTGCATCAAGAAATGGGTGTAGTAACCGTGAATTATTATAAGGATTAAATGCAAAAAATAGGTAAAGTACTTTGGACACTGCCTGGCACTCAGTGCTCACTAACTATTAACTATTAGCTTAATTATTATCACTCACCAAATAATTAAGTGGCTAACATGGAAGAAGGAAGGTGGGTATTTCTGCTTGAGGTAGAACTCACACTCCGGGTCTGAAAGAGTTATGAGACTTCTCCTGGCCCAGCTCCATCAGAGAGGTGACTTGCCTAAGAGGGTCGTACTGCTAAGGGAAGACTGGAGTTGGAAGCCCAGTCCTCCCAACTCTCAGTGAATGCCATGTGTGTGTGTATGTTTCTATGACACAAAGGGCACTTAAATGCTACCCACACATTTTCTTTTCACATAACTAAGGGCAGAAGCTAATTTTCATAGGTCCTAACAAAAGCAGTTGCCATTCGGTGAGCTCTACTGAGTCTGGGACAGTAATGATTGGCTGTTTCCCTACCATTTTGGGAAGTCACATAGCTTCCCAGTGCTGTGCCCCAGATGAGGGAACATGTCTGATCATAGTTTCCTATGTGTCTTTGAATATGGCACTTACCCTCTCTGGTTTTCAACTTCCTTTACCACACACGTTGGATTGAATAGTGTTCCCCCAGTCATATTCCATGGGGCTCCTGCTCCAGAGCTATGTGATTCCAAGAGTTAGCATCTCTGAGGAGGGATGTCTGCATTGTCACCGGGTTTTCTAAATGAATCTTAAGCACTTAGAGGTTTGGAAGTGACTGGCCCAGAGAGTTTCTAAGGGTTCTTCCAACTCTAACATGCTTCCACTCTAAGTTACATTCTTATACCTCACAGCCTGCCTGCAGTTTAGTCTAAATAGTGCTGCCCTTGTATCTGAAAAAGGTGGTTGATACAAAACAAAATGGGTCTTTATTTCTGTAATGTATTCCAAATATCTTTTTACCATGAATGCCATTAACCTCCCAGTGGTCATTTAATCCAAATTTTACATGTGTATGTGAAAATATCTCCAGTTAGGATAAATTACTACATTGTGTCTCTAAGTTTTGAGGCTCACTGGAGCATTTTTATAACACGATCCTTGGGGGACCAGTCATAGCAACTGTGTTACAGGTGCTGCACTGTTCTAACATGGTCCTTCTGATTGTTTACCAGTGTATCCCTTGGACGGGGCTCTTAAACATGCCTGGCTCTCCTGCGTCCCCTCTGAAGCGCCAGTGGACACGAGACCCCTGAACTCAGGACATTCCAGAATGTAGGACGCCACCTGACAATTAGAGCTTTAGGTTTAGTCCGTTTTGGCTTAGAAAGATGGCTGATATTTTCTGACACGAGGTTTCCTCTCATGAGGACAAAGGGCAAGCTAATTTTTCTCACCACTCAAATGCTGATCAGGATACCAGAGACAGGGCATCATGCACTAGAGCACACCTGCTTGTCTGGGAAACTGTCCTGGGACCATTCATTTCAATGCCAAGTGGCCGGGGCCTTGGTTCCAGTCTCCTCGGGAAAGACTGAGGCATAACAGATTACATAACAGTCTTGGGAAGCAGATATTTAACTTGACAGAATGGATTTGGACCTGAGCATCATTCCTTTGAAAAAATAAAAATAAAACATTTGCTGCAAATGAAGACCTGCTGCTTGGAGCATAAGAAATGGTGCTCTTCAGTGTGGATATACTCATATGTTTTTGGGTGCTTTCCTAATTAGGTATAAATTGATTTGGTTGTGGAGTCTGCACTGAAAATACTCTTTAGGATTTGTCTTTAATCATATCCCCCCTTAAAATAATGCACAACAATATAACTTGCAATGGGATTGCTCATGCTTGACACATTTTTTTCCTGTGATCTGAAACCAGAAATAATTTCTGACTTGCGGACCAGTTTTAGAAAGTACAATCTCTTAACTTGAAGATGATTGCTAAAAGGATTCATTTGGCTGACCACAGAGTTTGTTATCCAACTACTGACTTAATACAACATTGCCCTTGTTTTAAGAATAACCTTTGATATAAGTTTCTATATAATCTATTAAATGTCTGAAGTAATTGACATCACATTCTGTTAAATGTATATATTCCCTCAAAGCTATGACATCTTGGGCTATTAAAAGTTATCCGTTATCTTTAAACTTCCATTAAAGAATCATTCCCTTCAATTAGAAAAAAATGCTTTCTCTGGCCTCTCCTTCTCTCTGTACACTTACAATAGTATTATCTGGGCAGGGAGAGGGTGCAGAGTGAATGGGGAGCAGAAAGATACCTCAGAGCACGTCCCAGTAAGCCTGCCCACGCAGGGCTGCCCCCGACAGATGTCAGGTGTTGTCCTCATACGTACTGATGTAAACTAAGAATTGTAGTTATTTCTTATTGGCTTTTAAAGACTTAAAAAAATAAAGCCAAGAATACGAATGAAAAGTGGCAAACACAAGTACTATCCTTGTCACAGGCTCTGTGACTTTTTGCCAAGAAGCCCAGGTGAGCTTTTCTTTTCATTTCGTTAATCTCCTTAAATTGGCTATTCATTCCCCAATGCCATTAACTATTCCAAAATACCCAATTTGCCTTTTTCACTCTGAAATATAGAACCATATAATTAATGAGCCTCTTAATTCTGTTGTGTGTTGACTTATTCAGCAATGAAACATGACACTGTGTTAGAATTAGATCATTGGATTCCTTCCAATAACTGAAACATTAGATTTCTAGAAAATGTGCTGTAGCATGTCCAAGCCAATTCAAGAGTAGATGGCTCAACATGCAAACTAACCCATCTGTGTAATATGAAACTATCCTTAAATTTTCTTGTCTCTTTCAACATCAGCAACTCCCCATTCCTTTTCTATGCATCAACCAGTTCTATGGGAGGTATCATGGAAGTAGGCTCTTAAAGAAATATGGGACAAATTCACCATGAAAACTAAGTTTTATCAGCCTGGTATTCTACTTTCCCATTTAAAAGCAGACTCAGAAATCTACACCTTACCTTGTGTGCCTGTGTGTGGGTTGAGCTGATTACCACCTCTAGATTTTGTAATGATTAGCCATGCAAACCTCTACATCACACAAATACCTTAAAAGCACTATTTAATTAGGACAATAGTAAGCTATTATAGTGCCTATTAAATGCTTAAAATACTTAGAAGTTAGAGATAGATTAGCAAATTGTATCTTCTAAATCTTTTTAAGTTAATTATTTGCTTCCACCATCATTCTACAATTTAAGTCTGTAATTTTTTTGTGTGTGTAATTGCCAGCGTTCTTTCAAACAGTTTGGAAATGATTATGTAAAGAAAGATTCTCTTACCACTCAACCAATATTTTACAAAAAAGTAAATTACATACTGAAGTATGTAAGAATTCATAAAAGGAAAATCAAACCTATTTCGTATGTATATTTAATGTGCTTAAATGTACATCTAGTTTTAAGATATATTTCTGAAGAGTTCATGAACATTTTGAGGCTTTCAAGAGAATTCAGAATAAGAATGTAGCCAAGAAGGAAAAGGTTTATATTCTTGCCTGCCTAAAAATTAAAACCCTTATATGTCAAGAAGCAGTATGTGAACCAAAATAAACAGCAAGTGAAAAACTTGAAAAAAATATTTGATTGCTATGTGTCAAATACAGTAGAACATCCTGCACATGTAAAAAGCTCTTAGAAATAAACTAGAGAAAGATTAACAGCCTCAATGAAAATATAAGGAAATGAAAAGACAATTCACAAATGCCAATGGACAGAAAAAAAAATGTTATGTTATATAAGCATAGAAAAAAAATCCCTGGAAGCCTAAACTCTCATAGAAAAATGGGTTCTTTCATCTTGAGTCACACTGAGGGACTAAGAAAAGGTGACTTGGAGAATGATGGGATTGGAAATCCACAGAAAGGAGTTCTTGTAAGTCTTTTATTCACCATGGCTGCATATTTTTTTGTTTTTTAAAATATAGGTACAAAGTAGTTTCAGTACCCTGAGTTGAAAATATCATCCTTTCGAGAGAATTACCTACACAGGAGTTCCCATAAGACTATCAGCTGATTCCTCAAAAGAAACCTTGCAGGCAAGAAGGGTCTGAAAAAAAGTGTTCTAAGTCATGAAAGGCAAGGACCTACATCCAAGATTACTCTATCCAGCAAAGCTAGCATTTAGAATTGAAGGACAGATAAAGTGCTTCCCAGATAAGGTCAAGTTCAAGGAGTTCATCATCATCAAGCCCTTATTATATGAAATGTTAAAGGGGCTTATCTAAGAAAAAGAAGATCAAAACTATGAACAGTAAAATGACAACAAACTCACAACTGCCAACAACTGAACCTAAAAAAACAAAAACAAAAAACAAACTAAGCAAACAACTGGAACAGGAACAGAATCACAGAAATGGAGATCACATGGAGGGTTAGCAGCAGGGAAGGTGAGGGGAAAGAATGGGAGGAAAGGTACTGGGAATAAGAAGCATAATTCACAGATACAAAATAGGGGAAGTTAAGAATAGTATAGGAAGTGGAAAAGCCAAAGAACTTATGTTTATGACTCATGGACATGAACTAAGGGGTGGGGGGAGATGTTGGAGGGAGGCAGGGTATAGGAAGGAGGGGGATAAAGGAGAGAAAAAATGGGACAACTGTAAGAGCATAATCAATAAAATATACTTTAAAAAATATCATCCTTGCTTCATTTAATTTCCTTTGCGTCTTTGTCAAAACCCAGTTGATCATCCATATTAATTTATTCCTATACTCTCTCTTTTGTTCCATTGATCTGTGTATATATCTGTTTTCCAGTACTACATACCATTATGTTTAATGCAATTTTTAGTAAATCTTGAAAGTAGGTGGTATGAGTCCTCTTTTTCATAATTGTTTTGACTATTTTAGATTCTTATTTTTTTTAAATATAAATTTTAGAATCAGCTTGTCTGTTTCCCAGAAAAAAATACTGTTGAGATTTTGATTGGGATTGTAATGAATCTATAGAGCAGTTTGGAGAGAAGAACTGACACCTTAACAACATTGAATCTTCAAATTTATCAGCACAGTTTATCTCTCCTGCTATTTAAGTCTTTGATTTCTTTCATAAGTATTTTGCAGTTTTCTGCATACAGATCTTGCATATGTTTTATTATATTTATGCCCAAGTATTTTATGTTTTGGGTGCTATTTTAGTTACTGCTTTAAAATTCTTGATGTACAGGATTAATAAATAGGGAAAGGATAGTTTTTTCAACAACTGATACTGTAACATTTGTACCTTCATGGGCAAAAAAAGAATGAATCTCAGCTCATACTTTGCAACCCATACTTTAAACTTGAACCCATACCTGAAGCAATTATCTCCAAATGGATCATAGATCCAATATGAAACCTAAAACTTTAAGAAACTTCTGTAAGAAAATTTTGTTTAAAATTTATGTGTACTTGGATTATGCAAAGATTTCTTAGAGATGATACCATATGCATCACTAAAAGAAAAATTTTGATAAATTAGACTTCAAAATTATAAACTTACATCCTTTGGAGGACACTCTTAAGAGAATAAAAAGACAAGTTACAAAATAATACAAAGTATTTTTAAAACTCAAAACTGGTAAACTACTTGTATTCGGAATATATAAAGAACTCTCAAACCTCAAGAAACCAAACTTGATGAAAAAATGGGCAAAAGATTTGAACTGACACATCATAAAGATATATGAACAATAAACAGGAACATGAAAAGATGATCAACATTATTAGTCACCAGTAAAATGCAAATTAAAACCACATGAGCTATCACTACATATACATAACAATGGCTTAAATAAAGATCATGGACAATATCAAGGTCTAGTATACATGTAGAAAACTGGAACTCTCATACATTACTGGTGAGAGTACAAAAAAGGTACAACCACTTTGCAAAACAATTTGACAGTTAAATGTGAAATGTGCACTTACAATATAATCCAGCAAGTCCATTTGTATTTACACAAGTGGAATGAAACCTATAGTCACACAAACGTTTATAGAATCTTTATACATAATAACTCCAAACTATAAGCAACACAAACATCACTCACCTGGGCAATAGATAAACATGCTGTGGTACAACTGTAAAATAGGGTAACCTCTCTGTAACAAAAATGGATGAACTACTGATACTCAACAACATTGTTGAGTCTCAAAGGTATGATTCTAAGTAAATGAAGCCAGACTCAAGGCTATGTATCTATAATTTCATTTGTATGGCACTCAAAGCTAGAAGGTCTGAAAACAAGACAGACTGATAGAGTCTGGGGCAGAAAGTGCATTTGCCTAAGCAATGATGAGGGAATTTGGGGGTAATGCAATTCTTCAATATGTTTATTTTATGGTAACATAACTATATGTACTGTACATTAGGAAGGGTAAATATTACTATACATAAATCATACCTTAATTGAAAAAAAAGTTAGTCTAGAGAAATCTCCCAAACCAGTTTATAGCCTTTATTTGATTCTGCTATTAACTCTAATCCTTTACATTGGAAACCAGAAAGTCAGATGTGAGTTGCAAAACAGGGGAGATTTTTGTGGGAAATAGAATATGAAGTCTATACCGACTCTATGGAATAATGTGTTTATAATTTAAAATCAAGCAAGCAAAAAATATAAAACCCTGAGGTATATTTCATGTTTGTGAGAGAATTAGTATTTTTTAATTTTATTTATTTAATTTTAAAGAGGGAAAGGGAAGGAGAAAAAGAGGGAGAGAAACAGTAATGTGTGGTTGTCTCTCATGTGGCCCCCACTGGGGACCTGGCCTGCAACCCAGGCATTTGCCCTGACTGGGAATCAAGCCAGTGAGCCTTTGGTTCACAAGCCAGGTTCAATCCACTGAGCCACACCAGCTAGGGTGAGAATTGGTATTTTAAAAATGCCCATATCCTAAGTGATCTACAGATTCAATGCAATCTCTATCACAGTCCTAGTGGCATTTTTCACAGATATAGGACAAACAATCCAAAAACTTGTGTGAAGTCACAGAAGATCCCAAATAGCCAAAACAAAACAACAACAACAAAAAAAACCCCCACCAACAATGCTGGAGGCATCACAATTCTTAACTTAAAGCTATGTTTCAAAGCTTTAGTAATCAAAACAGTATGGTGTTAGAAAAACAGACACAAAAATTAATGGAAGAGACTAGAGAGCCAATAAATAAATCCATGCATAAATGGTCAGTTAATTTTTGACAAAGGAGCCAGGAATGTACAACAGGGAAATGTTATTTTCTTCAATAAATTGTGCTGGGGGAAATGGAAAAAATATTTGCAAACCATATATCCGTTGGGGGTTAATATCAAAAGTATTCAAGGAACTCATACATCTCTCTCTGTCTCTCTCTCTTCCTCCCTATATATATATTCAGGTCCTTTGCCCACTTTCTCAATGAGAAAATGAGAAATTACAAACCAAAACTGCAATGACCTAACACCTCACACCATCTGGGACATCAAATATCAAAAAGACAAGAGATAACTGAAGTTGGTGAGCGTGTGGAGAAAAGGGAACCTCTGTGCACTGTTGGTGGGGATGTAAACTAGTACAGCCACTATGGAAAACAGGATGGACATTTCTCAAGAAATTAAAAATACAACTATCATATGCCAGCAATTCCACTTTTGAATATACATCCAAAGGGAACAAAATCACTATCTCAGAAAGAGATCTTCACTTCCATATTCACTGCAGCATCAATCACAATAGTCTAGGCATGGAAACAATGTACGTGTCCATTGATGAAGGGATGGATAAAGATCACGCACACATACACATGCACTCAAATGAATATTATTCAGCCTTTAAAAGTAGGAAATCCTGCCATTTACAACAATGTGGGCAAAAACTCAGGGCATTTTTCTAAGCAAAATAAGCCAGATAAAGACAAATACTGCATGACATAACTTCTATGTGGAATTAAAAAAAAAAGAAAAAGAAAAAGTAGAACTCACAGAAATAGAGTAGAAGGATTGACAGAGGTTGGGATGTGAAGGACATAGGGAAAAGTTAACGAAAATACAAACGTTTAGTTATAAGATGAACAAGGTCTGAGGATTTAATATATAACATGTGACTATAGTTGATGACACTGTATTGTGCAATTGAAATTTTCTAACAGAGCATAACTTGTGTCCCCATGTACATACAAAAACATAAATACGTGAGGTGACAGATGTGGTAATGAACTCTATGGTGGAAATCCTTTCATAGTGTACATGTGTATCAAGTTATGTTGTACACTTTAACTCCATTACAATTTTCTATGTCAAGTATACCTCAGTGAAGTTGAAAGAGAAAATAAATTAAAATTGAAGATGCAAAAAATAAAATAGATATATAAATAAATACAAATAAAACTTTATGGTGCACTTTAAATCTCACATGTTGCATTTTGACTCTATTTTGTTTTCCCCAGAGTGGAATGTTGCTTATTCAGCAAGCAAGTGCAGCTATACTTCTTCCTCAGAGTGAGTGATTTCAAACTATTCTGAACTTCTCATTAAGGCAATTTTTATGGTAGAGAATTGCTACATTAAGACCCCATAAAATGTATGATGTCAATCAGTTATATTAAACACCCTCTCTGGAATATGCTGCAACAAATTACATTTTATAGAACTCTAACCTCTTGAGATTTAAATCCAGTCCAAATAGAATTTTTTTCTTTAAATCAGGAACCTCTCTTCAACTGAGACTTCCTATAGTCAGTTTGCAGCAGTTTATCATATGGTTTATTAACCTTGAAAATAATAAAACAAAATTCCTAACTGATGTTTGTCTGGTGTCGGCATCGTAGGACATCTGTGATGTGGGAGAGATGCTGAGGGTATCTTTTTATTTTTCATTCGACTGAGCTGTGATCAGGTTATGTGGGATGCAAACACAAGTGGTGAAGGCTGAGGACTTGCCACGGCTAACCGAGTCAGTTCAATGCCTGTAAGTGTTGCTGAATAAGCTATTTTCCTCGCTGAATCCTGGGAGATCCTAAAGCCCAAATCCACCACTTAGGCTTGCCAGTGCACTTAGATAAAGTTCAAAATCCTTAACGTGATTTCTAAGGCTCATCCTGTGCTACTGGCTCTCTCACACTCCAGTCACTCTGAGCTTGCTTATTTTTCCAGTTCTCCAAGCTCAACACACCCAGCCCTAAGTCTATATAACATGAATAGTAAATCATCTTTGTAAACTGGCATTACTAACACATTAAATGCCAAGTACTCTATTGCATCAGATCTAAGTTGCATTTTAGAAAATCCGTGCATGTTGTCATATGTGTAAGGGTGGCATAAACCCCCAGTGGTAGTTTGGGAATATTGGAACTACGATGGCTGCTTCCTTCCCATGTATAGCATGGCGTGCCTGTTGGGACAGCTGCTACTCAAAGATAAACACAGAGAAGGGGCCTTGGCACAGAGCTAGTGAGCTTTGCTTCCTTGAGAGCTTCAGTAATGGCTTTGCCCTGAGCAATTTTCCACAGGATTAGTGGGGTTTGAAATCTGTTGATGTTTTCTAAGGACACACTGGAGTAAAAACACACAAAAATACGATTCTTGGGGATAAATTCATTGAGAGCTTGGCATTTGCCCCATAAAACTAGAAAGTATATTTGAAATCTGAGACTATATTGTGCTAATAGAGGCATATTGAGCACATTTGTATATTTCCTTAAAAGAAGGATAATGACACTATTTATTTTTCTTTGTCTGAATCACATTTTAAGGTGACTTTTCATTTGCTCTCTATTTTTCTTTATTTGACTCCATAATTGGACACAGCAATTCATCTGTAGCTGAGGCTTCCTCTACCGGATAGGCAACTATATCTGAATGGCTTTCGAAAAAGGGCATCACACACTGTGCCCAGCACTGAGAGCGAACGTTGGTTAAGAAGTTGGAATATCACTGCCATCAAACACGTTTGTACATGAATTGCAGAGACATGCAAGGGAATAAAACATCAGAGTGTGTGTAGTCCTGAGAGTATCTTACTGAGCTGGGATTACTGTGTACCCTGTTATGTCTTGATGAACTGGGTATTTTAAAATTTATAAGTCACAGTAAGTTACCTTTACATTAGCTGGAACCTAAAATATTTTTAGAAAGAAAAATCACTGTTAAAGGAGAAAATATGACTTTAAAATCTTTCACAGCCTTTAAAATGCCTCTGTCCTGTAGTATTGATTTTGAATATTTGAGCTATGGTATACAATTAAAGAAATAAATAGTGACATTTGAAATAGTGTGTCTTTGGTATGTTCATCAATTTGTCCTGAGGAACTAGAGCATTGATTGAAAATTGATCAGTTGGCCATACTATCCTATCATTTTCATTATTGCGATGGTAGATGCATTTTTATGGTCTGGTTCATCCCTTCCAATGGCCAGATCAGGATGTTTGCATGTGTTATGATTGATGGTTACTCTACACTGGCCACAGGTTGGTAAATATGCATTTTATATACAATATATATCAAATATAAAGTTAATTTTCCCCCAAAATTATCACTTGGAAAAGAAGAAATCTTATTTAAATCCCTTTCATACCTCTTGTGTGGTGATTATATTATTTTATTTTGAACAAAAAGTACTGTTTAAGAAAGACCCATTGGCTTAAAATGGTCTCAGTCCAGTCTAGTGTTTAATGCGTACATAGATTTTTTTTCTGATGGAGTTCCCTAAAAGATGAGACAAATTTAGCGAAACTTTATAGTGCTTCCATAAGTATGTTTTTAAAACATTCATTTATTTTTACACTTGGTACAGAATCATATGGTACAACATTCAAAGTATTCAAAGAAGATAGAGTAGAAAACAAAAAGCAACCCTGGCCAGTGGCTCAGTTGACTGGAGCATCTTCCACTACACCGAAAGACTGCAGAGTCAGTTCCCAGTCAGGCACATACCTAGGTTGCGGGTTCAGTCCCCAGTTGGAGAGAGTATGGGAGACAACTAACTGATGTTCCTCTCTCACATCTATGTCTCTCCCCCTGCCTCTTTCTCAAATCAATAAACATATTCTCAGGTGAGAATTAAAAAGAAAAAAAAAACAAAACCAAAACCAAATACAAGCACAAACAAAAAACCCTCACTCCCAGTGTTGTCCTGCAAATACCCAATTCCCTTCCCTGGAGACAACTGATGTTATCATAAACATACTGTTTTAGAGATTTCTTGAAAAAGAAATATATGCCCTGGCTTGTGTGGCTTGGTGGATTGAGTGCTGGCCTGCAAACCAAAAGGTTGCCAGTTCCCAGTCTAGGGCACGTGCCTGGGTTGCAGGCCAGGTCCCCAGTAGGGGGCGCACGAGAGGCAACCACACATTGATGTTTCCTGCTCTCTCCTTCTCCCTCCCCACCCTTCCCTAAAAATAAATAAATAAAATATTTTTAAAAATATTAAAAAATAAATAACCATATATTGCAGGCATGGAATGAACAGAAACATCAAATGCTTTAATGTCCTGAAAATGGGTTGCTTGGGGCTTAGAACTGAATTTCTGATGTATCCTAGAAAGATTCTCAAAGTTCTGTACCCCGAATATCTCGGATCAAAGGCAGAGTGTGTGTCAGGGATGGATGGCTGTGTTAGAGGACGTGAACTCCTGCTGCACATTAAGGTATTCCCAAGGTTGAAAATTTATGAATGGTATATGCTGAAATAACTTCATTCATTTCTTCATTAATATATATTGAAAACCTACCTGTATGTCAAGTATTGCAATAGGTATTATTAGAGATGAAATTGTTAACAAAAAAGACATAGTTCCTGCCTTCATAAAGTTTACTTTTTAGCAGAGTTGGCTAAAATAAATAAGATATCTAGAAGGTATAATAAAAAGTCCTAAAAATGGACAAAAATATTAAAAATTCATACAGAATTACAAAATGACTCCTTAGCACAACATTGTCACTATTGTTAAAACCAGCAAGTATTCTTCTTTTGACTAGTTGTCATTTTGGTTACAGAGTTAGCATGCTTTCAACCAAGTTGTGTTTTGGGGGGCAAATCATTTAGAGCTATTAATGTATAAGGCATAATTAATATCCCACTTTATATGCTCTCCTCTGTATTTCCATATATACCTATAAATTCTCCACTACAGCGTTTGTGACCTTGTGTTATAATTCAGGTTCACCTGCCTTTCTTCCCATCTATGATGGGGTCTTTGAGGATAAGCAACGTTTTATTCCACTCAATAGTTGCAGCTCTTATCATATAAACATACCCGTCATATAACAGACACTCAATAAATATTGACTGAAAGAGTGAATAAATGCATAATGATCCTAAAAGTTGCAATATGGGTTTTGTGATCTCACCTAATTACAAGGAAGCCTTTTTGCAATTCGAATTGCTTCTGGCCTCATCCTGCTTGGAAAAGGGGACCCAAAGGGAATGCCTCTTTATCTCACAATTAATGAGCCATCCAGTCTCTGTTTATTGCTATGACTTTTTAAGTATACATTTGTGGGAGTTTTTTAAACCATTTGGAAATGTAATTATCATGTTTTCCACCTACATAAATACATAAGGGGTGGGTTTATTTATGTGCATAGGTATATAATATGCGTCCTGGGTTTTGTCCCTTAGAATTTGCCCTTTTTCAGCAGACATTTCTGGGGCAAAGAAGGTTATGCTATATTTTCAGTCACCGTCCATCAAAGGGAACACAGAGAAAACGTGCATATACCCAAGAGCACCTTTCTCACAGGCCTTGGGTAATGACTCACCGTTGTTTACAAGAGGATTTTGCCTCATGTGAAGCAGGTGTTGAAACATTTGGACAGCTCTGTAAAAATTTCAGTGAAATGTGGTGAGCGTTAATCATCAGCCTGCATATTTTTTAAAAGTGATTTTGGTGCTCCGAGCCACCTTCAACTTGCAGAGCAACTTTTTCTGTTTCCTTTGACCTCTTGTCCCCTCCTGTCTTGTAGCCTTCACTCATACCCTGCATCCACTCAACCCGTGCCCCTCACCACCCCCAGCCCAGTTCACCAGCATCGCTCTAAAATTCCCCAACAAATCCCACCACTAAGTGAAAGTGAACTGATGATTTCTCTTGGCCCCTGTGCTGCCTGGACACGCTGCCCCTGGGAGGGGGCGTGGTTTCTCTGTGCCATACCACACTGCTTGGTACATCGCAGCAGTGGGTAAGCAGGGAACAAGTAAACCCCCAACAAGATGAAAGTTTGTTACTGCAAAACTCTGGGCCAACTCCAGCCTAAACTGCTGCACTGTGTAACTACAGGAATTTGTTCAAAGAACAAAAATACTAGTATCATTTCACAGTATTGCCTGAAAGGATAAAATTTTCCCCACTTCCCACCATCATTGTATTTACTCTTTTTACAAATTTGTGTTATACTACCCAACCGCATCAGAAGTTCTTTTTTTTACTTTTTCTTAAAAAATGGTGTTATTTAAGAAAGGAGATGGGAGAAGCATCTCAATAGACTAGTGCATGTTTGGACACTCTATGTCGGACTTGAGTGACTCTGAAGACCAGTGAGACAAGGACAATGTCAAGTTTCCCAGAAGGAGGCAGTGAGATGAGGATTTGTGTGAAAAAGAATGCGCATTACTTCACAGGGGACACTGGAGTATACGTTACCCCACAGGATTGTCCCCAGAGAGCAAGGGAACTGGGCTTTCATACTCTGGCATCCTCAGACACCGGTTAAGGGCCACCCAGGGGCCATGTAAATTTCTAGGTACTTCCAAGACCCTCTGAATGTATGGGCAAGATGGTCTCCAGTAATCCAAGGACAGTCCACTATAAAAGAGCTACAGGTAGTACCTCTTGGAAGCAAAAGCCTACCTGTTCAAAATTTTTTAAGAATCAGTTCAGAGTGATCTGGAATGTGGAGGAAATATGCATATACCCAAACAACACTGTTTGATACAGAAAGACTTCCATAAATGATGCTAAGACAATTGGGTTTTGATAATTAAAACTTAAATAAGACTTATAGAATATATAAAAGATGAACTGCAGTAGCTAAAACAAATCAGTCAAAACTGTAAAGCTTTTATCATTACTACAATGTAGAAGAATATCTTCCTTATTTTATTTTTTAAATATTTTATTTATTTATTTATTTTTAGACAGAGGGGCAGGGAAGGAGAAAGACAGGGAGGGAAACATCAATGTGTGGTTGCCTTTTGTGCTCCCCACACTGGGGAATCTGACCTGCAACCTAGGCACGTGCCCTGACTGGGAATCAAACCAGTGACCCTCTGCTTCGCAGTTTGGTGCTCAATCCATTGAACCACACCAGCCAGGGTTCTTCCTTATTTTAGAGTTGGGAAAGAATATCTTAGATATTAAGAGCATTAACTACAAAGGAAAAACTAATAAATTTGACTATATTAAAATGAAAAGTTTCAGTGAAACAAAAGACGCCATTAAAAGAGTAAAAAAATATGTAAGCAGTGGAAGAAGGTATGAGAAACACATATGTGTGGTGAAGGAGTTGTGTCCAGAATATAGAAAGAACTGCTACAAACCGTTGTGAAAAAGAGAGACAAGCAAAAAAAGTGAAAAGATTTGAATAGCCACATTGCAAAGAAAACATATGCATAGCAAATAAACATATGAAAAGGTGCTCAACTTCATTACTTATCAGGAAAATGTGCATTAAGTCCCCAGTAAAGCCCTGACTGGTGTGGCTCAGTGGACTGGGTGCCGGCCTGCAAATCAAAGTGTTGCCAGTTTGATTCCCAGTCAGGGCACATGCCTGGGTTACAGGCCAGGTCCCCAGTAGGGGGTGCGTGAGAGGCAAGCACACATTAATGTTTCTCTCCCTCTCTTTCTCCCTCCCTTCTCCTCTCTAAAAAATAAATAAATAAAACCTTAAAAAAAAAAGCCCCAGTAAAATATCACCACACATCCATCAGACCTGCAACAATGAAGAAGTCTGAGAACACCAAGTGTCAGTGAGCTACGGAGCAACTAGAATTCTCACTTGCTGCTTATAGCAGTGTCAGTTGGTACAACCAATTCAGAATACAGCTTGGCATTTTCTAGTAGAGTTGACCATTTCGTGTGTGTGTGTGTGTGTGTGTGTGTGTGTGTGTGTGTGTAATAGTCATACAGAAAGCCTGTGACTCTGCAATCCCACACCTGGGAATATTCTCTAGAGAAACGTAAGCACACATGTCAGTCTCCAGACAAGAATCTTCATAGCACCATTTGTTGGTAATAGCCAAAACCTGGAAACAATCCAAATGCCCAACTCTAATAAGATGGATCATCTATTTTGGTATGTGAACACAATGGAAATGAATGAACCACGTCTCCTTACAACAAAATGAAAGCATTCAAAAACATAATGTTGAGTGAAAGAATCCAGAAACATGGCAAGACTTCAAGTGTGATGCCATTCCTATAAAGTACAAACCATTCCAAACTCAGCAATACGGTTTAGAGATGCATATGTAAATAGTCAAATAAAGGAAAGGGAGGGAATTCTCTCATCGAAGAAAAGTGGTTATTGGAAGAGAGAAGGAGAGAATTATGATAAGAGAGGGGCACAAGAAGGACCCTCTACATTCCTCTATATTCCTTACATTCTTCAGTGTGTGTGTTTTATTTTGTACTTAAAATGTTAAAAAGAAACATGAAAGCCAGTGCTGGTTTGAGCAGGGCAAGGTGGTGGGATGTGAAGAACAGCGTCATGCATTGCACTGCAGAGTCCTCTGGTCTGTGCTGACTAACAGATCTTAGCTAGAGTTCCCAGAAGCCCCTTGATTGAAAAAGGCTTCCATACATTTCAAAACATATTACCCCTAAGCTGTACTCAGCCTTAGCAGTAACAGTAAAATTGGTGATTTCCAGTTTGTCGTCGTCTCCTCTTCTCCTCCTCCTCCTCCTCCTTCGTCTTTTCTTCTTCTTCTTCATGTCTCACCAGAAAAGAGAACAGTAATAATACACACCAGGAGGAAGATACATTCTCTTCATCATTTCATATATCTTTGCTTTATCCCTTTCCTATGGTAAAAGAAATACATGGAATTAGTAGAGAAACTTCATTGGTAAGAATTTATCCACATGTTACCTTTGTTGTTGTTTTTCTGCTCTCTTTTAAAAATTTTTCTATTACACTTTACATGTGAACATATTACTTCTTGATTTTACATCACTGTTTTCAACTTTTGAGTAAGTTGTTACATATCAATACATATAACCAATTTTGTATTTTCAACTCCCTAAGGTTAGGGGAAATTTGATCACCTTCTTTCTGCATCACTTAGCAGAGTAGAGCTGGGTATGTAAAAAAAAAAATCCCTGAGTCTAAATTAACTTTTACTCCCAAATAATGCTCAGAGGACAAGCAATAAAATTTACAGTTGGAGATATCTTGTGGTCATTGGCAATGGTTGATTTTAACTGCTTGGAGTGTGGTTTTCAGACGCCCTCACATTGTGAGTGAATAAACTGTGCAATGACCTCAAGTAGTCAAAAGTGGCCAAGGTCAAATAACTGAATCTGTTTACACTGTGTGGCTACAAGTAGCCATTCATTAATCAAACTACTAATTTGATGCTTAATTTTATAGTTAGTTTCCAAGAAGAATGCACACACATTCATACCCAACAGCAAAGAACAATTTAGGGAACTGTTGTCTTTTCATCCGTTTGGGAAATATGTAAAATGGTGCTCCCTGATTGTGTGGGAGGGAACCTTCCAAGAAGATATCATAAAAAATTCTTACTGTTGTTCTGTTGACACAATGACTCAGAATTCTCACACATTCAAAGTACTAGCTAATTGTCTGTCATCTGAGTGTGTACCCCAGGCCTCCTAGTCTCCAAGGATTTCTCCATGTTTTTCCCCATCTTAACGGCCGGACACCCTTCCCTGACAGTTTCAAATCTGACCTCTCTCTCAATATTCGGGCAAATGTCTTCTAATCCCTGTAGACATTTCTTGTCCTGTCAGTTGGAAAGAAACTTCTCTTCATCATTTCCATAGCACCTGGTCTACCTCTTGTATAACACCCACCACTTTTCTGTCTATTCTGTTAGATGGTAAAGTTCCTCGAGGGCAACACGTCTTATTCATTCTTGATCTCAAAGTGCACGCACATAGTCAGTACTGAGTAGTATTTGCTGAGCGAATGACAAAATCATAGCCACTGGAGCACTTACGACAATATCCAAATGCTTAAAGTTAAATTTAGAATATTAGAGATATAATCAAAGCTTTGTCCTTTCCTTTTTTTTAAAGACTATTTTTCTCGAGCAGTTTTAGGTTCACAGCAAAACTGACAGGAAGGTACAAAGATTTATTTCCCCTATACTTACCCTGCCCTGCCCACATGCATAGCCTCCCCCATTATCAACATCCCACACCAAAGTGGTACATTTGTTACAACTGATGAACCTACATTAATCTTATCATAACCACCCAAAGTCCATAGTTTACATTACAGTTCATTCTTGGTGTTGTGCAGTCTATAGGTTTGGACAAATGTTTAGTGATACGTATCCATCATTACAGTACCATACAGAGTATTTTCACTGCCCTGCAAGAGTCATCTGTGCTCTGCCTATTTATCCACTCCCACTGCTGCCACCAGCTCCTGGAAATCATTGCTCATTTTCTGTCTCTTTAGTTTTGTCTTTTCCGGAATGTCATATAGTTGGAATCATACAGTCTGTAGACTTCTCAGATTGGCTTCTTTAATGCAATAATACGCATTTGAGATTCTTCCATGTCTTTTCATAGCTTCATGTCTCAGTTCTTTTTAGCACTGGATAATTTTCCACTCTCTGGATGTACCTCGATTTATTTGTCTACTCACCAACTGAAGGACATTCTGGATGCTTTCAAGTTTTGGCCATTACGAATAAAGCTGCTATAAACATCCACGGTGCAAGTTTTTGTGTGGACATAAATTTTCAGTTCCTTTTGGTTAATAACAAGGAGTATGAATTCTGGGTCGTATGATGAGAGTATGTTCGGTTTTGTAAAAAAAAAAAAAACAAGAACAAATAAACAAACAAAAACCCTGCCAAACTGTCTTCTGAAGGGGCTGCACCAGTTTGCATTTTTACCAGCAGTGAATGAATGTTCTTTTTGCTCCACATCCTCACCAGCATTTGATGTTGTCAGTGTTCTGAATTTTGGCCATTTTAATAAATTTTAGTGTTGTTTTTTAAAGTATATTGTATTGATTATGCTATTACAGTTGCCCCAGTTTCCCCCCTTTGTCCCCTTCCACTCAGGACCCCCCTTCCCTCCAGCAATACCCACCTTAGTTCATGTCTATGGGTCATGCATGTAAGTTCTTTGGTGTCTCCATTTCCTATACTATTCTTAACATCCCCTGTCTATTTTGTACCTACCACTATGCATCTTAATCCCTACAGCTTTACCTCCACTCTCCTTTCCCCTCCCCCTTTCCCCTCCCAGCTGTTAACCCTCCAAATGATCTCCATATCTATGATTCTATTCCTGTTCTGTTTTTTTGCTTAGTTAATTAGTTTGTTTGTTTTAGATTCAGTTGTTAATAGTTGTGTATTTGTTGCTCTTTTAATGTTCATAGTTTTGATCTTCTTCTTTTTCTTAAATAAGTCTCTTCAATATTTCATGTAATAATGGCTTGGTGATGATGAACTTTTTTAGCTTTACCTTGTCTGGGAAGCGCTTTATCTGCCCTTCCATCCTAAAGGATAGCTTTGCTGGATAGAGTAATCTTGGTTGTATGTCCTTTCTTTTTATCACTTTGAATACTTCTTGCCAGTCCCTTCTTGCCTGCAAAGTTTCTTTAGAGAAATCAGCTGATAGTCTTATAGTAACTCTTTTGTAGGTAACTCTGCTTTTCTTTTTTTTAAGATTTTATTTATTTCATTTTTAGAAAGAGGGGAAGGGAAAAAGAAAGAGAGGGAGAAAAATGTCAACGTGTGGTTTCTTCTTACTCACCCTCTACTGGGACCTGGCCTATAACCCAGGCATGTGCCTTGACTGGGAATCTAACCAGTGACCCTTTGGTTCGCAGGCTGGCACTCAATCCACTGAGCCACACCAGCTAGGGCTCTCTGCTATTCTCTTGCTTCTTTTAAGATTCTCTCTTTATTTTTAACCTGTGGCATTTTACTTATGATATGTCTTGGAGTGGTCCTCTTTGCTTCTATGTTGTTTTGGGATTCTCTGTGCTCCCTGGACTTTTATATCTATTTCCTTTGCCAAATTAGGGCAGTTTTCTTTCATTGTTTTTTCAAATAAGTTTTCAATTTCATACTCTTTCTCTTCTCCTTCTGATATCCTTGTGATTCAGATGTTGGCATGTTTGGAGATGTCCTAGAGTCTTCTTCTACTATCCTTTTTTTTTTTCTTGTTTCTTGTTTCTGTTCTGTTTGAATGTTTATTTCTTCCTTATGTTCCAAATCATTGATTTGAATCCCAGCTTCCTTCCCTTCGTTATTGGTTCCCTATAGATTTTTCTTTATTTCACTTAGTGTAACATTCATTTCTTCCTTTATGTTGTTGCCATACTCAGTGAGTTCTTTGAGCATCCTGATCACCAGTGTTTTAAACTCTGCATCTTATAGGTTAGTTATCTTCATTTTGCTTAGTTCTTTTTCTGGGGTTTTGTTCTGTTCTTTCATTTGGGCCATATTTCTTTGTCTCCTCAGTTTGGCAGCCTCCCTGTATTTGTTGCTGTATATTAGGTAGACTGCTTTTACTCCCTGTCTTAGTAGCATGGCCTATTGTAAAACAGGCACCTATACATTGTGTGGGTGCAGCCCTAGGTAATCACCGGGACAGGGCAATCTGTTTGAGCACATCTTAGTGTTGTTTTAATTTACAGCTCCTTGATGGCATCTGAAATGGAACTTTCCTTAATGGTGGAAGAAGCTAACTAGAGTGATTCATTGAGGATCTGGCTTATGCCCAAAATTGTGATAACTACTTTATACATTTCATATCAAAAGTTTTAAGACATAATATCAATTTGTGGATGATAAAACTGAGGCTTAAAGAGATTACTTTATTTGCCCAGACTCACAAGCAAATAATAGGAAATGATAGTAAGTATGAAATAAAAACAATAAATAGAAAATAATAGTAAGTAGGGAATAAATATTATTAAATCCATAATATGGAAATATGGAAATAAATCCATATTTCTTGAATTTGAAATGCTGATGGCCTTTTTAAAAATAGTTTATTTTTATTTATTTTTTAGAGAAAAGGGAAGGGAAGGAGAAATAATGGGAGAGAAACATCAATGTGTGGTTGCCTCTCATGTGTCCCCCACCGGGGACCTGGCCTGTAACCCAGGCATGTGCCCTGACTGGGAACCGAACCGGCGACCCTTTGCTTCACAGGCCTGTGCTCAATCCACTGAGCTACACCAGTCAGGGCTGATGGCCTTTTTTTTAGTCAAGTACATTTGGTTGCTATAAACAGAGACTCCTTATTTTTATTGGAGTATGAGGATTTATTTTAAAAATCAAGTTGAAATGATTAGAAGTGTGTATCCCATGAAAGTCCAAAACATGAGCCATTTTCGACTTGGGCCCATAGTCACTGAGACTGGACTATGATTCTAGAATGTCTCATGGAAACTGTTCATTGTTGCATTCATCATTTTCACACTATCACTCCTTTGTTGAGGTGGCTCAGTCTTGCTTCTGTCCTCCTATCCCTTGGCTTTCTCTAGTTATCAGTTTCTTCTTCCTGTGACGTGGGCTCACACATTGTTTTGCTCTACTGTGAGTCTTAACTCTACATCAT
>PVKM010005720.1:0-46880 GCA_004027735.1 Carollia perspicillata
TTGGTTCAGCTCTAATTGATCCGTTCCACTGTGCAACTTTAGAAAGTTCTACCCTGTTGTAATCTGCCCATTCTTCTGGAGCCATGCAGACCCTTTCAGTATTCACTTTTTGCAAAAACAGGAGAACTTTGCTCACGTATTTTTAGAATGCATACTTCTGTCTGAGACTAATTGGTGATGTTCCCTTATGCCCACCCAGTTTCCAGGTAGCCTTTGTGAAAGTGGAGGTTTTTTCGGAGTTTTAAATAAGACCCTTGATAGCATACAGATTGAACAAGGAGAATGTACTCTCAAAAACACAGAGTAACTGTGTAAGCTGAATCATTCCTTGTCCCTAGGTTCACTTGGTGTGGGGTTTCTGAAGTCTGAAGTACACTCAGACTGACAAATGCTATTTTTATTTATTCATCAAATACTCGGATCCCTTCCTATGCCCTGGCACTGTTCTACATAATTCACAAATGTTCATTCATTTGATCCCCATAACAACCCTATGAAATACATACTGCTATTACTATTTTAAAGATGAAGAAACTGACACACCAAGAGACTAAAAACTCAGGGAAGGTCTCACAGCTGGTACATGAAGGCAATTCAGTATATATAGAGGACATGATGCAGTCCACATTACTAAGGCAGAAAGGGAGAGAAAATACATACATTTACTTATTTATGGAAGATGTATGTATTACTGCCTTTGTTCCTATGAATTTTGCTCATGTTTTAGAAATGTTCTTTTATCTGTGAGTTAAGTACTGTGCTTGCAGGCATACACTACTGTTAGGGCAGTTTTCTTAAGAGTCCCTTGATCACTGCACCCTATCAGTTTGTCCTTTCCATCCTTGGGACATGTTTCATGTAACATATCTGTAGCAACTGAGGGATATTAAATTCTTTATGCTATGTCTATTTTCATAAAAATTACAAAATCAATTTAATCTTAGTAAGGACATAGAAATCATATCACCTAACCACTCTGCATTTGAAAATTGAGTTACACAATCCTTATGCCTATTGATTTGACAGTGACCAAGTCACCACTCTAGTTTTTACACACCGAACATTCAGCCTGCAGAGCAAAAATCTCTCCTGACAAATAATTAGCTAAAACCTAAATGGCACATGATTTTAATTAAAACCTAAGACTCATGACATACTCATCAGGTAACCAGGATAGAAAGGCCCTCTCACCTTGATCCTATTTCCAAAGAGCCTTCAAAATACATTCATTTTCAAGGAAACTTTGTGAAGCTTGTCTTCTTCAAAGCTTAGAGACCTAATAAAACTGACAGCTTAGAAGTAACTGTGCTGCTGGCAACACAAAATATTATTAATGGAACAAGAACCAAAGACTATTTGCATCCTAAGTAGTAGATGTGCTCCTAAAGAAATGAAGTGGGAAATTAATGGCAAATTTCAGCGAGGGTCTGTGTGTGTGTGTGCTTTAGTTTGAGTGAGGTACATGAAAGAATAGAGGTCAAAACCAGGTTTTAATGAGACACCGCAGTTACAATTGTTCAATTTGGTGTGGGTTACTGCAGAAGGTTGTGATTGAAAATATCCCTGTGGAAGAAGAAATGTCACAGTATTTTGATGAGTGCGAGATGAACTTTTCTCCCCCCTTGTGCCATCAGCAGAACGAAAAGAACAAAATGCATCATTTATAACCCACAGCTCGGCCATTATCTCCTGGTGAGACACTTGTTTTAAAACACACAAGGACCTTTTTCCCCCTCTACAAAGTCTAGAGCTCTCTGTGAGGTTCCTTCTCCCTGAGAGCCATGAAAGCAAGTTGACACTTGTGTGGCAAAGTTTCTAGGCAACCACAGAAGGGCCCCTACACCCTCCAGGTCACAGCCAGCTCTGAAGTACAGAGGAAGCACACGAACAGCATATGTCTCTTTGATCACAGATATCATCTAAAACTGATGCGGAGAGAAAATCCTGTTCTGCACCAAAGGCTTTACAGACTCTTTTCCTGACTTTACCCACCGAGTAAAGAAAGGGTACCTTGCTCAAATTATTGGCCTGAACACTGCTTGATGCTGAAGCTGAATAGTCAAAGCGTGTGTGTGTGTGTGTGTGTGTGTGTGTGTGTGGTGGGGGGTGTGGTTGTGTATGTGTGTGCATGCGCATGTCACACAAACCAATGTTTCTACGATTGCCAAAGGCATGACAAATTAGGTGAGACACAATAGGAGGAAGGGATAAATAT
This sequence comes from Carollia perspicillata, assembly GCA_004027735.1. Taxonomy (NCBI): domain Eukaryota; kingdom Metazoa; phylum Chordata; class Mammalia; order Chiroptera; family Phyllostomidae; genus Carollia; species Carollia perspicillata. The sequence continues at coordinate 2,216 of PVKM010005720.1, forward strand.
ATTTTAGATACCATTTTAAAATTCATTCATTTATAAGCAGCAACTTGGAGCACTGGGGTACCATTCAGAATCAAAAGTGTTTCTGATCTTACAGAATTTAGGGTCATGAGTATGTACGATTTCAATGGTCTTGATTTATTAAGAGAAGGTGACATTTTGTTCAGCATCTAATCTCTTTTAGTAAACTTTCTAGCATTTACAGTTGACCCTTGAACAATGCAGTGGTTATGGGGCACTGACCCCCCAGCAGTAAAAAACCTCTGTATAACTTCCGACTCCCCCAAAACTTAACTACTAACAGTCTACTGTTGACCAGAAGCCTTACTGATAACATACGCAGTCTACCAATATATATTTTGTATGTTATATGTGTGGGTACTGTATTCTTACCATAAAGTAAGCTAGAGATAAAAACATATAAGAAAATCATAAGGAAGAGAAAATGCATTTATAATACTTACTGGAAGAAATCCACAAGTGGATCCATAAAGGTCAAAATAGTTCAAGGATCAACTGTACATAGTTATACCTATCCAACTCCTCCTAATGATATAATATCAGCACTTTCATGTCAATCGAGAACTCACTAGAGTTAATATTGAACAAATAAGTGTTTAGAGGCTATGAGTATTTCTACATCACAAGTTTATTTGTCACTCACAGGAACTCTCGGTATATAGTTTAGATATTTGAAAGCAATAAAACAGGTAAAGTTAAGAGATTTATGCAAGGAACAATCTGATTTGGTCAGGACTAGAACATGGGCTGCTATACATGGTCCATGTACTTCACCGTTGTTCTGCCCCTGTCTTCTTCTGGTTGCTTTTGACGACTCACTATCCTCAGTTAATGTTAAGCCTACACAAAAAAATAATTTGCTGAAGAGCCAAATTGTCAATTAGTTGATGATCTCCTCTGTATAGTAAGTCAACTAAATGCTGCTGTCATTTCAGCGTCTCAGCCCCTCTCAGGTCACTACCTGCAGAGGATTTGGCCAGCAGAGTAACAGCCATCGCCAGTGGGAAAGGAGGGAGGTGCAGTAATTTTCTGATGCAACAGAGCAAAGAAGAAATTACTCTTTCAGAGGATTTACTTCAAAGCTCTGGAGGCTGTAATTCTTGACATCTGAAAGGCATAACCTTAGCATCATTCCTGGTTAGGCCACTGCACACTGTCAAGCTTAGCAATGGTGACAAGTGGACACAAGTTCGAGACAAGCAAAGTGGCTGCAGAATTCTAGGGTAATGTGAAAATGCAAACAAGTGGATTGGAAAAACCTTGTCATTTTGTTCAATGGGGCTACCTTTTCATATCTCCTAAGAGGGCCCAAGTGCTATCAAACTCATGTTCTCTGGGATGTTGGTGTAAAGGTGAAGTCCTACACAATATGACCATTGAAAACTCATAAGCTTCTTTGTCCATGTTTGAAAAATTTATTGGATAATCCTTTTCCAAAAGGTGCCTAAAATTAATAAATTTTATATGTTATGTGAAAAGTATGGTACTATTTTCATTTTACCATTTCAAAAAATAACCCTATGATAGGGGTAATTTTATCCCTATTTTATAGATGAAAAACAACTGAAGTTAAAGTAATTTGCTCAAAGCTAGAGCAAGGGCTAAAATAGCACTTAGACCTAGCATTTAATGCTATCAAACCATTTTGATATATGAGGTCTGTCCAAAAGACATCCAGCCATGTAATATGAAAAATAGAGATATTTATTGAAAAAGATACAAGATACAAGAAATATCATACATAGAACAATGATGTCTCAGCCCCCTTCAAAGTAGGCACCATGAGACCTCACACAGTTCTCCCAATCGCCATCAGCTACCCTGTTACGTTTTCCTGAATCTCATTGATGGTCTGAAATCTCTTCCCTTTCAAAGGTGGTTTTAGTTTGGGGAAAATCCAGAAGTCACAAGGTGCCAGATGTGGGCTGTAGGGGACTGAGTCACCTGGGAGATTTAATGTTTCACCAAAAAAACTCTGTACAAGACGTGATGCACCAGTGGACGCGTTGTCATGATGAAGCTGCTGATCACCAGTTGCCCGCAGCTGCGGCCTTCTGAATCATCATAATAGTTTCCGTGGAGGAATGTTCAAGCTTAATGCAAAATTTCATGCAGATTAATTGCTCTACTCAGTCATTTTTTAGTGTGATGGTCACAAAGTACACATGCTCACTCAATGGTGCCTACCACCCCCACTGACTAGTACAGTGAAGTCATCATTGTTCACATACACATTCCAGTCTGCTCTCCTTGGCTGCCAGGTTACATCAACATTGTACAAACTGTTCTCGTTATATGAACAATGACTAATGGCTGGACTTTTTCCAGACAGACTTCTGGACTGTCTCGTAATATTTACTGAGTACTTAATGTATGGCAGCCACTGAGCTACACAGAGGGTAACTTAAGGATTAAGAGGACATGCTTTGCAGTGGGGTTGAGTAGGAATGTTTGCAGAACCTTTCAACTTCCACATTTGTATTGCCAGTTAGAGATAAAAATTATAATTTCAAATGAAATAACAGTATTTGAACTCTACATGTAAATATACCTTCAATATCATTTTCCAGTATAAGATCATATAAAACTTTCACTCTGGTAATCCATAAAGCACAATATTTTTATTCTGATTTTCAGTGCTATATTGTGTTCCTTGGGGGAAATAGCAAATATATAGGTATGTGAGAGAAGTCAAAAGATATTGCTCTCTCAAACACTGTTCCTCATTTTTTTTCTTTTAAATTTTTATTTAAGTAAGCCCAAAAAGTCTTTTTACAAAATTATTTTTTTAAGATTTTTATTTATTTATCTTTAGGGAGAGAAATATCAATGTATGGTTGCCTCCTTGTGTGTCCCCTGCTGGGAACTGGCCTGCAACCCAGGCATGTGCCCTGACTGGGGATCAAACCACGATCCTTTGGTTCATAGGCCCGCACTCAGTCCACTGAGCTACACCAGCCAGGGCTCAAAATTATTTTATTTATTTATTGTTTTTAGAGAAAGAGGAAAGGGAAGGGAGGGAGGGGGAGAGAGAGTGAGCATTCATTTGTTCTTCCACTTATGCATTAATTAGTTGATTCTTTACTTTGGGGATCAAACTTGCAACATTGGCCTACGGGGATCATGCTTGAGCTACCAATGGAGCTCCCAGTCCAGGGCTAAAAAAAGTCTTACAAAAATCATACAAAACATGTATTTTTGAAAATTGTGTGTTTCTTTTAAAGATTTCTTTACTTTGATTCTCCATAGGTCATCATTGTTAATAATTTGAGATGAAATATTATTTTATTTTTTTCCAAATGGAAAGCCAATTGACCAAATACGCACTAAATAGGTCATTGTAGTTCACTGTTTCATATGCACTTATCACACAACAAATACTTATGTATATATAAATCACTTTCTGGATAGATCTTGCAGTACTCTTTCAAATTTATCTTTTCTTACACTAATATATAACATTGTGATCTAATTATTATAATCATATAACAGGATTTTATATTTGTGGTGGGCAAGTTCTTCATCTAGTTATTTAAAAGTTACTCATTTTCTTACTATTTTTCTAATGGTAATCCTTACATTTTTTATTTCCATATTAAATTCTGGAGATTTTAAAATCAATTCAATGACTTAAATGCAGTTTATTTTATATTGATATAGTTTTCTAAAGTCATTTGATTACATACTGTGCAACTGGCTTATTATCTTCCCATCCCCTTTAATGTGCTCCTTCCTCTAAGCCAGAAGTTTCACTAAAGTGCTCTTGTCATGCATGTTAGTTTTTCTTGAAAGTATTTGGAGCTGTGCGGGTTTTTTCACCTTCATGAATCCAATTCTATATGTTTTCTATTTTCTAGAAATTGCTCAGTGTGCGTTCACCGAGAGCCCTCTTTTCTGTTTCCCGGACCATTGTGTGTGTGTGTGTGTCTATGTACATGTACATCTCCTTGGGACATCTTACAGAATCTGGGACAGTACGGTTTGTGACACATAGTCGCAGTCTACCATCTTGATCCTGTTAGCAACATCAAATTCTTAATAGATATGCACATTGTTTATGATTGTTATAAAAGCGATTTCCCCAAGTGCCCAGTCTGGCAGTCAAAGTCTTCAGTGATGTCTTGCATATCTCTATTATCAGTTTATCTCAATGCTTACAGTTGCAGCCACCCCCTTATATCTGCTGCCCTCTGAAATTGCCCATAAATCTTTTCTGAAGTTGTTACCTAAGCTTGGAAACTCTCTGCATGTCATAAAATATCTCCCCATCAATTATCTATACTTGAAAGTCCATCTCCAAAGCCACCTACTCCAAATAGCTTCCCCATATCTTACCACCCAGAAATAATCTCTGTCCACTCCCAGCACATCACTAGGGTGCTTTGCTCCTCCATGACAACACTTGTCCCAATAAACCATCTGCTCCTATGCATATGTCTATCTTCCTAACTAGATCAATGCTGCTATAGGGAAAGGGCTGTCATATACACACATATACGTGTGTGTGTATTCTCACAATGTGTAACTTAATTTGGTTGAATTTTTTATTTTTCTCATAAATAGTGTTACAAAACTTATCATTGTATTCTAAAACAGAATGGTGATTTTGTTCTATTTTTTCCATGCTGAGCCTTCATATCCTGTGGGCATTAGTAAGTAATTGACCAGCACGTTTGAGCTGGTTCTTAGCGCTACTGGAGAAGCTGACACTCGTATATGACACTTAAATACTCTTGTGAACCCTTCATATACCACCTTCTCATATTGGGTTAAATGCCTTCTCTCTTCAGATATGTTTTCTAACTTTCTTACTCCTTTCTTGATATTAAGGTATAAATGGGCCAAATTTATTTTGTCTTGAACTGTTTGTCTGAAATTATGTTCCGTTACCTGGGATGAATTTAACACTTAAATTTATCTATCTTTTTGATCCTTCTTTATCAATGTTATAGTAATTTTTTTCTTTCCTTTCCCTTTGGAATGCTGTCTTCTACAATAATAGATTATTTGTATTCCTAAGAACATAAGCCAGCACAAAGTTATTCTCCCAACAGAAATTCCAGTATCAGAGGTGTTTTACAGCAATACATATCTGATAGCTATGGCAAGGTAATTGGCTAATCAAAACATACAAAATAACATCTAAACATTCCTGAGCAAATCCTACAAAGAAAACATGTAGAGAAAACAAAATCTAGGTCACCAACAGTAAGGTTAACACAGTTAAGCTCATCAACAAGAAACCAAATCATGGAGAAGTTCAAACCCCGCAGCCAGATGACCCTAAACTGTGTGTGTGTGTGTGTGTGTGTGTGTGTGTGTGTGTGTGAGAGAGAGAGAGAGAGAGAGAGAGAGAGAGAGAGAGAAAACATGTCCTTTCCTATGCGTGTGAGCTCTAAATCCAATTTCGCTATAGCTCAAAAACATCTGCATCATGTCATCAGGTTCCCAAATTCATGAACTATATTGTCTCCAACCTGTGCTGTGAAACTCACACTGGAGGCAAAAAGTCCATGGACATCGAGGACCAGAAGAGGATCAATTCTATCCAAGGACCCAACGCTCTTTAAAATAAGAATCTCTGGGAGGATGTTCTAGGATTTTCTCACCTTTCCCTTTATTCTCCAGATATTGAGCTAAGCATTTTACATATATTACCTTACTTTTCACAACAAATCCATGATGAAAATGGCATGCATGCCTTTTGTAACTCAACACACCAATTATACAGTGTAGCATAACAGTTTAAACACCTGCATCTGGGAATGGGTTGGAATGTTGGACTGAACATTTACTAGCTACGCAACATCGAACAGGTAACTGAACCTTGTTGGGCCTCAGCCTGTTCATCTATAAAATGGAGGTGATAATCACCTTGACCCCAGGAGGTTGTTGAGAGGATTAAATGATTTCTTTCTCCTATTTACATTTGCTTTATGCTATTTACATTTGCTTTATAGAATGGTGTGCGGTACATAGTAAGCAGTTAATATATGTGAGCTATATTTATTCTTGCGCCAAAATCTCAGGCAAGGTTGCCCTTAACTAACAAACACCCAAACACTATTTGTTCCTTCACTATTTTCCTCAGAATGCTTAAATGTCTATATAATTGTCATCAGGTACATGACAAAGCAATATACAACTTTCCTTAAAATTGGGGTCTACTTCAAACTCAAAACAACCCAGCATTGTCTGTGTTCCAGTAGAGAAATCAAAAACAGTTTAGGGAGTGCTATAGTGTCTCACTGGCCTAGCACATATTTTTTTAAATATATGCAATGTTCAACTAGGCTTTTCCTTCATAACAATTACATTTTAAAGAGCTTCTTGCCACTGAAAACACCACCTATTTTTCTTCTCTGCTTATGGCACTTAAGTGGGTTTAATAGCACAAAGGAATCTGCATGATTTTAGTACATGACTCATTTCCAGCCAATCAACACACATTCTCAATTTTTCATGCATGAGAGATGTGTGAAACTATAAAACTGTTTGGACTTTGAGAAGACTAAATCAACAGAGAGTAAGCGTGTTATCAAATCTACAAGTGAAATTAAACTTTAATTTGAATAAATAAACTGTACCATGAAAGAGGAGTTGCCATCCATCTGAGCTAAAAGATGAATTATAATTGTATCTATGTTAATGGATCCAGCCAGCACAAGGAAATCACAGCAGAGGCTCCTGCACGAACACGCTGATGACTCACAGGTGTGTAGGCGTGGTTTGTAAACACAGATGGAAAGGCTGACAAACAGATGAATATATCAGTTACCCTCGTGGTCTGCCTCTCTTCAAAGATGGCATATATTTTTCCAAGTCCTTGGATAGTTACAAAGAGGTGTCTATGAGATGACAAAGATGTCATCGATACCCAGACTGCCTCTGACGAAATTAACTGAGATAAAATCTAGTCAGTCCCAAAATGTTCAGGGAAAACATTTTCATCAATTATTTTGTTATTAGTTGTGCTATGGTAATAGAGTAAATATTGGATAATTTCAAAAGAAGGAAAAACAATGATCAAGGTTAGAAAGAATGGTTGTTTTTTATTTATTATCATCAAGTTGTCAAGGAGAATCACTTTTCAGAATAACAAAGTACATTCTGATTATATTTAACACTACTGAGTCAGGACCCCTCTTGCCAAAGAATTCACTCACTTAGACTAATGGTCTCAATCAAAACATTTTGTTACTTAAGACTCAACAATTGTTATCCCTGACAATGGTGATATGATCTAATTATAAACCTTGCCCTGATTTAGTGTAAATATTGCAACATGTTTAAATCTATGATGTGATTCTATTTCATATTCTTTGTTCTAAAGTAAATTACTGAAGTGAAGTGAGTCGCCCTACAAAACTTGTTTTAAAAATCAAAAGAAAAAAATTCACCTAATAACTGAACTTTCTTCAAGCATGGAGATGAAGATCCTTCTTTGCATGACCCTAGCCTGAGAAGCACCCAGCGGTGGAGCAAGCACTCTGGAGCAGAAAGCACGCCTTTATGTTTCTACGTCACCACGTACGCATTGTGGGACCTAAGTCTCTTCTTCTGGAAAATGACTATTCCACTGGGCTGTGATGAAGATTAGAGACAATACTCCACAAAACAATGCTGGACACAGTCAGCTTTCTACCAATTTTTACCACTAGACCTATCAATGGTATAACAACTATATCAGCCATACAGAGCAGCAAACATTATTGTCAAAGGAGAGAAAAGAGAAGCAGTTAGTCCAATCCACTATTTCATGTGCTATTAAATATACATTATTATAAATATTCAAATATATGGCCACATTATCTACAGCCTGAGTCATCAGAAATATGCCTTCCCTAAACATTGCTCAATCTCAACTGCTAACAGACCATCCTTCTTGAACATTAAAATTATATATTTTTTAAAAATACTATTATTTAGGGTTATCTACAAGAATATTCAGATAAGAACATCATTTTCACAGACTGTTAATCATTTTCTCCAAGTATATTTATTCTACATCATTGCTTACACTTCCACTAACTAAGCTAATTCTTGCGTTGCCTTCCCAGAATCCATTCTTTATCTCTTTTACAGTAACTTTTATATAGTTTAAGAAAAACTGACCCTCTCCTGTCTTAAGAGAGGTAACACATGGTACATGACTAACACTATTCATTCCATTCTTCTCCTCAAAGATTGGTTCAAGAAGTGGACATGGAATTCACACCAAAGCAATAAAATTACTGTCAAGACTTTTGCACAAAATACCTAGACGTATGAGCTCCTTAGCTCTGGGCTTTGTGGTGTTATGTGTAAAGGTCCAGATATTTTTGACTACAAGGGAAATTAACCCAAGAAGGGAACAGAAACACCATTTAGAGCAGACAGAGGAGATGGACAAAGAACTGGAACCTGAACCTTAAAGGCATCATCATGATCCTTTGGTGTTTTCAGGCAAGTAAACAAATCCTTTCTCTATATTAATCATATTAGGCTTTGTCATTTGTTAAACATCTTTCTAAACAATACAAAAATGCAAGGGGCTGAGGATCTTCACCTTGGTATCTGAAACAAAACAAAAAAACTGGCTAAAGATGTTGGGCATGATTTTTGAGTAGACAGATGTTCCCCAGGGCTTCTGATCTTACTCCTTGCTACTCATAGGGTAGTTGTGAAGAGCAAATGAGAAACTGCCTTCAAAGTATGAACACATTGCCTGGTGCCTGCATCACACACAATAAACACCCGATCCTCCCGTTTATACCGATCTGATTTCCTGCTGAGGAGAATATGGGGTGTAGCATGTAAGCATTTTCAATGCCATGAGCAAGAGTTATAGGAGAAAAAATAAATTTATGAAAACTTTTTACCTTAGCAATATACTACCTTCCTATTTCAAGTTAATAAATACTCAAGTATATATGCCACTAACATTTCAACAATTTTGAAAACTTTCTAACTTTTCTTGTAACCTGTAGTTCAAAAGATATTATTCCATGCACCCCCTCTTACCTCCCAGCACTTATCTTCCAGGATTCTCCAGTTTCCTGAGCTACTGAAGATGCTAATGTAACCCCTGGTCCTTCAAACAATCATCCACAGTAACTTATCGGCAGCTTAATGCCTAGCTTTAGTAAACTGATGTCTCTTTAACAGAGGGTGAAATGAAGGTTTAACGTCAATGTGTTCATTCGCATGAATATTGACTAACAGCCTACTATACACAGGCCCTGTATTAAGCTCTGTGGACACAGCCAGAAATAAACAAAAAAAAAAGTAAATCTTAGTCTCTGTCTTATTGAGCCTCGAGTCTATTGAAAAAGACAAGCAATAACCAAACATTCCCACTAACAGGCATGAATTGCAATGTGACAAGTGCTTTAACCAAGAGCACTTGGTAGGGGAGAAGCCATAAGATGGAGACTTTTAAGGAGGTCAGAAGGGCTTTCTTGGAGAAACGACAGCTGAGCTGAGAGAAAAGAGGGAGAGAAGAATGTATTTCAAACCAACATGGGACGAGGCAGGGAAAAGCAATGCATGGTTTGCAGTGAGACTTCCCACAACAACCGACAGAGCTGGACAAGAGACTGGAGATGGTGAGGAATGCACGTTGTCCACATAGACACCGTATACTCCAGGCACCCACTCAGTGGCGCTGCTCTTAGGACTGAAGCTGAACACACATGGGCTTCGTGTGTAAGTCAGAAACTGTAACTCGCCAGCTTCTACTCTCCGTCAGAAAGTCAATGGAGTCTTTTAAGGCCTCAGTGTTTCTCTAAGTTCTATCAGCAGCACAACTATCTGGATTTCATATCTGTCTGTCTGTCTATCTATCTATCTATCTATCTATCTGCCTGCCTGCCTGCCTACCTACCTGCCTACCTACCTACCTACTTACCTAAAAGCACTACTCCAGGCATACTTACTTCAAATTTTTGTGGGTAAACTCTGAAAGCCTACATTTTTCACTGTTTCCCAAGGTGACTCACACAAACTACAGACTGAGAGCTAGTGATTAAAAAAAGCATTACCCCCTGAAAGGAATGATCTCAACTACACTTAGAAAGATAATTCAAATAAATAATCTACACCTTAATGAAATGGGATATTGGCTCATTTACAAATATACTAAATATTATAAACAAATGTGAGCCTTTTGTAAAGCACATATTAGATCCTTCATAGGTGGAAATATAACTTTTAAAAATACAGTTTCATAACTATTGATTCAAATACTTGAGGAAGGATGCCGGCATAAAGAAGAAACATAAATATACCTTCCATTTTCCCTAAGAGCACTAACAGCACGAAGTGTACAGGGATTCTGTCTGGAAGAGACGTGCTTTTTATAAAGTAATTTGGAGACACAAACAATAGCGGGGCTCTCTAGTTTGCCTTATTCTACATTTCTACATCTAGGACACTAACTATTAGATGCGATAATGAACATGAGATCACAGTGAAAAGGATTTTTTCTCCCATGAACTCGTTATATAGACCTTAAAAAACAGGCATCGCTTTGGATCAGATACCCATTATCAACTTGGACAGAGAGTGTCTGAACCACTATTATCTGCAAATGATTCATGAGTGCAGGTATTTCGCTACCTGAGGATTTTAGTGAAACCATAAATATAAGAAAAGACAGAAGCTGGAATTCAGAAAGGGCCTTGGGAAACATCAAGGATAGAAAATTATGTCTAATCTGAAGAAAAATGTAATTTACCGAATCTGGCTTACCTGCTTCCGTCTATTAACAGTAGAAACTTGCTTTCATTTACTAGCGATTTTGCATGCTGGGTTCTCCGTTTCATAAAGAAGACACAAAAAATAACTAGCATCCTGAAACTCACTCATCATGAAAGTGGAATTTAGTATAAAATCACTGATTATATAGAGTTAATGCTTAGAACAAACTAGGAGAGTAGTAACCTCAGAGAGTTTCACAACACCATGATTTAACAAGGAAACTGAAGCTATTTTTAGATTTTAAAGTGAAAAAAGAAAAATTTTATAACCTGCATATACACACATATATGTGCTTTTGGCATATGTCATGTGTGCTGTTATAAAAATCTCCAAATACTTCCTTCTCTATTACAAGTCTTAAGGTGAGAGCAACCTTCTGCCATTTTAGAACAAATGGTATTTTATTATTTTGGCTTATCCACTTTACATTAAAGATATCATTATTTGACATATTAATTTACAAAGGAACAGACAATACACTCCTCTGACGTTTATCAATTTAATCATTCATATTAAATCATTTAAAAATTTAAGGGTGTAGTTTTCTTTCTGGAGTTCTTTTTGAAACATATACGTTCTTTAACATAAATAAAACCTCTGTAGTCCCACCATTTCTCAAAGACCAGTTAAAAGCCAGAATAAAAATAATACAACACATGATTGGCTCTTGGTTTTACATGGAAATGAGTAGCTAGTGATATAAAATACAAAACCTGATTTTTTTTACTACTATAACCACTATTCATTGAATGTTTTTCATGTATCATACATGGTACTTAATGTTTTACAGAATAATACTCCATTTAATCCTAAAAATAAACCTGTCAGGTACTTATTATTCCCATTTTGTAGAAGAGGAGATTGAGAATGAAGGTCAACCAGTTTACAAGGGTCAAGGTTGACATGTGAACATGACAATCTGATTTCAACATCCATGCTCTTCACATGTAAGATACACAAACGCTATTATTTTCCAAAACAGCTCAGTGATTTATCCTAGTACAGTACTCCCAATCCCTTAAAGTCACTTCAGGATACACATTTGTGGCCTTTCATGCCCAAAGGTCACTCCTGAGTGCTGCTACAATGGTTTTGCTGGTGCTGGACTACTGGTTCAGTCTGCACTGACCAAGTGGTCACTGCGGTGAATAGTAAGCACCAGCGGGAGCCAGCAGTTCAGGGTATAATTCTGTAGCCTTAAAAAAGGCTTTTTCCTCAAAAAGGAATTACAGGTTTATATTGGATTATTTGACCTTTTGATGCTAAACTCTTACCCACTGAAATAATTCATCCACGCAATTCCAAAAAAGTCAATATCGGACCAGTAGGGTAAAGAGTTCCAAAGGTGTCTAAATTAAATACTTCTGCCCACTTAATGATGACAGTTCCCCATAATCCAAATAAAGCAGAGGTTCGTGACAATCATCACTGTCTAGGGAGAAAACTGAGGAAAACCTGCCTTCTCCCTTCCATAGGAACAGGGTTTGTTTTTGTCATTTTGTTTTGATTCTTGCTTAAATGCAAAGAGGGCTGGAAGAGATGGTTAACTTACACGTATCAGTTATCTTCCTCCCAGTGTGGGCAGGTGTATCAGACTCCTTCCTGGAATATGTGCTTACAACTGAGAAAGCGAAAGAAAGATGGGAAGCTCTGCCTCTGGCAGGGTGAGGAGGAAGAGGAAGCCACCGAAGGACAGGAGCTGTCACTGCAGAGGTGAGGAGCAGCAGCGACGGGTGTGCCCTCCACACTGGTATGGCTGTCCCCCGCCAGTCCATGAGCAGATTTAGCGGCAGGCCTAGGGGCTGGGCATTCCTTGGTGCTACTGGCAGGCTGGAACCCAGGGGCCCTGCCTCTCTGCAGCCTGGTCTCAGACACCACACAACTGCCTGTGAGACCAACCGCAGACACCCAAGCACTGTAAAGCCAGTACAAAAATTCCTAAGACAAGGTGAAATTTCTCAGGCAATGAACATATTTTGAGACCTTCTAATCTTCCATCCCTGGAGACCTGCTTGTGAAACACAAAGGGATGAGCAATTCAGACTTCAGGCAATACACCAGTGTCCCATAATTCCCACCCCAGGGTTTGAGTCTGCAATCCACTTCTTCCTACCTGGCAACTCGACTATTACACTATCATTGGAAAGGGTACTTTAAACAATTGTTGACTCGGATAATCAATAAATTCTTGTCAGGGTTCTTTTGCAATCTCTAAAGAAGTCAAAAGTAATCCCAATCACTTTAAATCATGTCATTGCACCCAGAGACCTTTACTGAGAATTGGGGATGGAGAGAGATGAAAAAGCACAGAGATAAAATACCTTTTGCATATTCCAACCACAATCAATCAATTTATTTCCTAACTGGATAGTGGTTGCCATCATTTCATTATAGTGACTCATATACAAGATAAGATGCCAAAGTGAAGGGATACCTTGGAAACTAAAAAAATACACATACCCGCCTGCCCACATATGCCTAAGTAGCCCAACTAACCCCGGTGAGGCAGCATTCCCCAACAATAAAGATGTTTTTGTTTTTGTTGAAGTTTGAAAGTAAATTGTTCAAAATGAATGTCTACCTAGATCTTCCACAGGGGAGTGAGATGGCTTGGCTCTTCAGCGATCATCAAGGCCGCCCATTCAGACGCAGAAAGCTGCAACCATAACTGTCTCGTGGCAAACAGAAGAGAAGGATAGGCTTGCATGCAGGGTAACAACAGCTTAGTATAAAAGGGCAGGGACGGCTATAGAACTCGAACTCCTTAATCTTAGTTATTGCTTTGGGCCTAAATGGAGGCATGTCAGATCATACACCGTGTGCCTGGATGACCACAGAAGAACGTGTCTGCTAACTCCACGAATGGGTTCCAGAGCAAACACACCAATTTTCTTTTAAATACATCTCACATGAAAAGTAGATTCTTGTGCTATATCTTCTGCACAAGAATTTCACCCCCAGAATTACTATATTAATTTTATTTTAGCAGTGGCAATCATATCAGTATAGAGAAAAATTGTAAAACAGTTCATACTATTTCCTTTCCTTAAAGGACTCCTAGCTTAAAAAAAATAAAAAGAGAGGAAAAAAACAGAAAAATGGATAATGTAAAGTTCAGCCATCAAAAATAGCTTCATTAAGATCCTTAATGAAGCACATGGGAGCCATTTATCGACTCCTCAACTATTAAGATGGAACATTATTACTGCTTTAATAGTATTTCCATTTTCATTTAGGAAATAACTAATCAAGGGATCAATGTACCAGAGACTTTATTTTCTTTCCCCTGGGTCACTGCAAGTACATTTTTTAAAATGCAAAAAACGTAAGAGCAATTCCCCCTGGCACCATATCGCGTGAACAATTGAGAGGAATAAGAAGGGTGGAAGGTCAACAGCTACCCATCTGAGCACTGTTACCAAATGAATGAAAACTCAGCAAGTGGAAAGCCTCCCTCTCTGGGAGAAGGAAGGGATCCCTCCCTGGCACAGAAGCTTCCCCTCCCAGGTATGCAAAGCGCCTCCACCCTGACCCGCTGTCAACCAGGGAAACATTTCTATTTCTCCGACTCACTTAGAATGCAAACTACTGTTTCCTGGTAGTTCTCACAGCTCTGCTTCCTTTGAGGTACAGATGTGTAGCCACGGAACCCAATCAGATAACGCCTATTTACATATTTATAAAGTCTCCTGTAAAATCTCCTATCAATTGTTGCTGCTATATATAGGCCTTTCAAAGAATCTTGTGGGCCCAGCGCTCTACTGCACCGCTCCCTTCAGGAATCCTGATATATCGCGTAATGTGATTTCAATGTAAATGGGGCCCACTGCACAATCATACCACTTCACAAACTCTTTTCTGCTGGGGTAGCTTAAATCCAAACACACTCAAGCAGCCTGCTGCACTGGAGCAAGATTTCTTCCACATTAAAAAAAAAATTTTTTTTTTCAAAAAAAGGAAAAAATCCCAAACCCCAAACACAACAATGCCCGGGAAAAAAAAATCTGAACGTTTTCTGCAGAAAGATGGGCCGTCTCCAAATCCTTGTGCCCTATCAGACAAATTAAAGTAAATCAAGCATGAAATGAAGCCGAAGAGCCCCGAGATAAGGCTCCTTTAAGTCGTTTACAGATTAGGATAGAGAGGGGTGCATCTGGTCTCTGGCAGCCAAGGAGGCCAGTTTCTCAGCTCACAATAGCAGCCTGTGTATAGGATTACCTTACCTTGTCACTGACAAGAGAGGAGGCGCCTGCAAGATGTCTCTAACTAACTTCCTAATGTCCCTGGTTAAGTTCTCTTATTAAAGTATTAACTGTTACAATGAGAGAAATACATTTTGATAAAACCAAACAATCTCGCCCCTTTCCCTGCCCCCCCACCCACTCTCAAAATCCCACAGACTGATTTATGAACTGGTCAGAAGCTGATAAACTGGGAGGGTGGGGGTGGAGATTGGCTACCAGCAGATGAGTCTCTTCTCTTATCAGTCAGGATTCTGCTGCTAGAGACAGAAGCTGATAAGTTTCCAACAGGAATTAGTGACGCGGCCAGGAAACTGCGTGTTACTGGTTGCACTGGTGCTCTAGCAGCTGCCAAAAGAGCCTCTCGAGTTATCAGATGGGATTTTGCTGCTGTAAATGGTGAGGTAGTCTCCAGGAGAAACTGGACTGGATGCTCTCAAAATGCAATGTGATTAATGGCTAAACTACAATATGAGGTGGGTGTCAGATCTTCTTGGAAGCCTCTGGAATTCTGCAGCTTCTCCATGAAGAGCTTTTTGTTCCTTGGCACTCTGAGCAGCCTGGAAACTCCCCCTGCTTTCCTTCCTTGACAAAGAACTTTTTCTTCTCCAATAAATTTTATTTATACCTTGTTTCAATCCAAGGAAATCCTCAATTTTCCACCAGGAAAAGAGACTGCAATCAACCCAACCTACTCATCAATTTCAAGTACTCTCAGAATGCATTTCTAATTCAGTTTTATGATTAAATAGACTGGTGGGGATGGAAGGGAGCCGGCAGGGTTACTGTTTCCTTTCAACAGGTAGTCAACTGATTTCCCCCAAACCAAACAAGACGTTCATGTTGTTGGTTGGGCCATTCCATACACTTGAGAATGAAACTGTGTATAATTCCTTAGGGCACTACACATTTCTTTCTATTCCAATAGAAGCCATTTTGTTGTGCCCAACAGCACATAACATTCGTATTGCCCTTTGCAATGTACTGTCACTTATTTCTTCACATTTGAACTTCACTTGCAACACCGTGAGATACGTAATATTGCCACAAAATTATGATGCAAAAATTGGCATTCAACTGGATTAAATGACTTGCCCCCAAATCACTGGGTTGGTTAACATGCAATGTCTGAACTTGTAACCAAACCCAGTAATTCCTTTGCAATATGTGATATTGCTGAATTAAATTCCTAATCATTGGACAAAAGGGCTCACAAGGAAGTTTTTGAGTTGTTTGATGACAGACACAGGCATTCACCCCAGTCTGAGATCATTTGTAGTAAAGGATTTGTGTGATCTGCAGCATTTCAGAGACACATGATACATTTTAAGATACAAATGTGTGGCATGATTAATGCAGATGCATGTGTTTTTATTTCAGGTGAACTCCACTCAGGACCTCTTAAGGCTAAAATGTACTTAAAAATCTTATCAATAAAGTAATAACGAAACATCTCTTTGAAGGAATTTTAAATCGGGGCCTCCTCTGACGCACACGGATCCCTCTGCTCTCATCTCTCCGCCTTTCCCAAATGACCCGCCCAGGAGATCTGCTTCAACCCTACCAATTACTTATGTTTTATATTTTATTTCATAACCACTTTGAAATATTTTTATAAAAATAATTCAATGAATCTTTCATAAAGTTTTTATAGTAATAAAATATAATGTAATTTTATTGTATAATATTTCTCAATCAAGTTTCCATCCTAAAAGCAACAGAACAAAACAACAGAACAAAACAACAACAGAACAAAATATTCCCTACATGAGGGATCTTTGGGAGAAGCTCAAAGCTGGTAAAGAGAAAAATTTCATTATAAAGTATTTTTTAAATATTATATATTTTTTAAATCCTGAATTAGATTTTAATTATAATAGATTTTCTACCTTACAACAGAGAAACTCTAGAGTCAAATGTTACAGGACACTTGGAAAATAGCTCCTAACAGTAAACTCTGTGTGTGTGAATGCAGACCAAAACCTGATGGAAATTGCACATTCAAAGCATTTATGAATATGTCTGTAATTATTTTCAATGGAGTAGGTTGAGGATAATCCTTCTCTCAGCACAGAATTGATATATTTACAAATCTGTGACCAAATGATGATATCTAACAAGTGCTCACTGCTTGCTGCTCCAAAATAACAAACTATCTTAAATTATGCCAAAAAAGATAAGAGACATGCTTTATTTCCCTATTTATTAATACTGCAAGGAGGTGACATTTATTCATGATATTTACAGTGCTTCTTTACACTTGACTTTGGGGAAGGTTTTT
Source organism: Carollia perspicillata (assembly GCA_004027735.1). Taxonomy (NCBI): domain Eukaryota; kingdom Metazoa; phylum Chordata; class Mammalia; order Chiroptera; family Phyllostomidae; genus Carollia; species Carollia perspicillata. The sequence goes on from PVKM010005720.1 coordinate 19,496, forward strand.
TGGGTTGTTGCTTTTTTTTGCTTTTTCACTATATATGATTTGGAAAGATATTTGTTCCTTTATTTTTTTAAATATCATTCAGTTAAAGAAAGAATTACAACATGTTTTCCCTCCATAAAATATTTCTCTCAAACATAGGCTACAATATTCTTCACATATTTTATGTCACATTTTACTATTATTGAAATTTAAAACTTTAAAATTTATACAGTGGACATAAAAGAGATTTATGATATGACATTTACTGTTTCTTGTGTATAAATTCCTGTATATGTATACATATATATAATTGATTACCGTTGATTAATCTTTAGTTTAAACATTACCAACTTTCTGAAAAGAGTGGTAATAAGATTTGAGGTATAACAGAATACTAGAATCTTAATTACAAAGTAGCATTTGATTAATTTTGGAAACCACTATATTTTGATCTTACCGATTTTACTAAAATATCATCTGGAGAAAAAAAATGTATGTTTTAGAAATCGTTTAGTATGCACTTGTTATTATTGTGGCTCTTTTCCTCTGTTAGTTAAAGATCCCCTAAAGCAAACATTATTTTGAGTTTATATCTATCTATATATGGTACATGAATGGAGAAGTAAACTAAATGGCTGATTTATTTCAGTATGATAGCATTGTCTCTGTGTTTCTCTGGATTCTAATCAATCATAGTAACAAAACTATGGCGATTACTAGTAGAAATCATTTATAGAAGCTTGCTGTTTCTTAGATATATTAATATTAAATATATGAAATATATTTCTTAAATAAGCTTGGTCTTTTAATTTTCACTGCAGTCAACCTTGCAGAATATACACAATTACTTTCACTTTTCAACAGAAAAACCTAAGGCTCAGAGAGCTTAAATAATGACGAAGAATCAGAAATCATACCCAGGTCTGTGTGATTCCAGCCCAGTCTCTTTCCTATGTGCCTTGCTCTTTAGAGCCTCTGCATATACACAGATTAGACCGACCATTTTGTATGCAGTCAAATATGTTTGCCTCAAAGCAATCACTGGCAATCATTTATTATTAATACTCTTTTCCTTTTCAAAATTTTGTAAATTAACCACCACAAGAAACTACTCTTCTGATAATAATCTACAGGAAATATACTTGGATACTATAAATTTGTTTTCTTTTAACTTTTCTCTTCCCTGGGAACCCAAGTAAATTTGATCAAGAAGGATTCAACGAGATGTGTTCATGTAAGCACTAGAATGACCTATTTCTAGGTAGTTTGTGTGCTAAATCCATGCCTTGATCCCAAAGTAGTCACTAACTTTGCATTGTCACAACAACCCTATTTGTACAGGTTATATCGACGTCAGTTTAATGTACAGAGCTTTAACTCAGGCCAGGAACTGAACCTGTATCACAAGTCACACTAGTAAGCACTAAGGCCCTGCTGGGGGCAGCGTTCCCTGTAAGAAGGCTCTTGCATTTCTGATGCCATCCCTTCTGTGATTTCTCTGTGAAGAGTTTCGTAAATTTAGGCAATGTAATTTTTCAACACATCACTAGAAAATTCCAAATTATGTGAGAGAAATGGAGCCAAAGTTTGTCACACTTGTTAATGGTGGTGGCAGGACTCGCTGTCTCAAAAGGTCTCTCATTTCTCCTCTGCTCTCACCACTGCTTATCACCTCCCAGTCAACCATTCTCGCCGAGCAATCTCGCGTTCCCCCAGACTAAATAAAGAGGAGATGATAATATCCTCTTCTGTCTTCCTGTATGCAATTAAGAGGGATGAAATGGGCAGTGTTCTTGGCAGGAACTCTCAGGGAGATGTGGAAGAAAAATGTTTAAGAACCACTCCCTTGGATTTAATCCTAGGGGAGTTATCTCTAAGAAAGTCCTGCTGGTTATTTCTTGAGAATCCACAGAATAAAAACGTTTTTAAAAATAAGAGCAGCCCTAATCAACTATCTGCAGGGGAATGTTATTCATGAAATCACAGGGTCCAAATGGTGCCACGCAAAACAGGAAGCATACCCAGCACAGACTAATAAGCCTCAAAATTCATATACTGAGAACTAAGAAATCAGGTTAACCACTGAATCACTTAAAAGCCATTGTTTTCTAGGTCATTATTAATGAGGATTCTGATAAAAACATGTTTCCCTCTTCTACGACATGACTTTTGTACTCATATAGCTTTAAATGAGGCATTACAAAATGCAACTGAACAATAGCTTTTTAAATAATGCTTATCATTATTTAGTGAAAATGTGTGCTAAAAAATGCTCACTTTTTTTTTCCAGTTCTACAAATAAATTTGAGAATGTTTGGGATTCGTGGCACTCTCATATTAATCCAATAATGATGCTGTCACATGACCCTGCTCACAGACATCCAAGTAGGGCTCACTCTGGAGCCTGTTTCCAATGCGAAGAGCCAGGCCGGTCTTTCTCCCTATCCGTTATCTCTTTCATTCCCATGACCTTTATCTTGTTTTTTCCATAGACTATTTTCCCAAAATATCAAAAATGTTTGCAAATTTCTTCTTATCTAAGTTCTTAATGATTTCTTAAATTGCTCACCATCATATGATCTGTAAATAAAATGTCCTCAAATCTATGATCAAGGTCAGGATAAAGGTGTTCTATTTAGTTATTTCCAGGTCGATATATACAGGGCCTGGCACAAATAACACCCTTTTTTATTACAAATATTTTATTATAAAATCATAAGCATGTAATTCTGTAACATAATATCACACTGAAGCACATCACGTGACACTTTAAGTAAAATGTTCAAGTTAAAACTATAAATTATTATACCCATATTATTGCCCTAACAACCACACTCAAGCAGGAATTATTACATCTGCTTGACCCTGTACATCAACATTCCCTCCTGCTTAATACAAAAGCCCCCTTCTACTCTCTTCTAGTTGCTCCCTTTGAATATGGTTTCTACAGATTTTAAGAAGATAATTTGTTCCCAGGAGGCAGCCTATCAAAATACCAACAGTCACTGGACACTACCTCTTATACACCTTATAATAACAGTTATGAATGAATAATAATGAGTCCATAATAATGCTGTTACTAGCTTCATTTGCCTGTCATTCATTCCCTGGACTGTTACCTTTTAGATGTGCCCCTAAGATACAAGAGGCTATTAGAGCTGGACTCTCTCTTTTGAGCATAAAAAGGATTTCGCTTAATGTGCCTCTATGCCAGTCCAATTCCATCTTTATCAAAGGAAACATAACTGGTCTGATTAATGATACCAACCTGCTCATATGCCAATCGATAGGGCCCCTATGGATGATGACTACTGGCTGATAATCAGCCGTGGAGTATGAATCCACACACAACTGTGCACTCAACTAATCAAAGTATGGTCTAGACCGTATCTTCCTTGCTTGTTGATGAGAATGTCATGTGGAGAGGAATCAAAAGTGTTACTGAAGTCCGGATAGATTACATCTATTACTTTGCCCTTATCTACATGGCCTGTCACTCTATCATAGAAGGAAATTAAATTGGCCTGGCACAATTTGCTCTTCACAAAACCACGTTGGTTGCTACCCACTAACTTTTGCTCTTCTAGATGATTGTAAATTGATTGTTTGACAATTTGCTCTACTATCTGCCTTGGTATCAAAGTTAAGTTGACTGGTCTATAATTACCAGGATTGTCTTTTTTTCTCTTTTTCTATTTTAAGGATGGTCACTACTTTTCCAATAAATAATAACTTTTTTCTCGTCTCCTTTATGTTCTTCCACATATTAATTAGTAATGCTTCAGTTTCAACCCTTCAATATACTTAGCAGACATATGTTCAATTCCTACAATTTTGATTATGTCCACTTATTTAAAATTCATATACTTTCCTAATCTAATTTCATTTACCATGCTTTCAAAATGGGTATAATTAAATTCATCATATTAAAAACTGAACATTTTTTTTGAGTAATTAAAATACTTCTCAAAGAAAGTCTGTCCTTAAAAAGATTTGCTAGGTCATCATTCTTCCCTGATGTATTATCCACTACCTACTTTTTATCTAAATTTTTATCTCATGTCATGTTTTGCATTCTTAACATAAGAAAAAAATGAATATTTATTTTATATATAGCAATATTTGATGCCTAATGGCATAAAAGATGGTGATAACCAGAAAATAAGTTGAAAAATACATTGTCTTTTTAATTTAAATATTGTGTTAATTTTACTGTTTTTTATATATATATTTTTATTTTAGTTGTTCAAGTAAGTATGTTTAAAAATTTTTAAAGGATATAGAAAAAAGTCACTTTATAATATAGTTAATGCTGATAAAGTACAGAATTGTAAACTAAAGAGAAGTCAATTAAGAAATCTATTGCTAATAAAGTTATTATACAAATGAGATGGCAACCAGAATTAAATTAAAGTGAAGGAAGAGCAAATATAAAAACAGCAATATAATGATTCTTTCCTTAAAGGGATATATTGAAAGTCAATAGAACCGATGGCAAAGTTCAGAGAAGTTTTAGTCTGTGTAAAATCAGATGCAGCATACACCTTGTTCATACTCCCTGATAAGTAAAATAGTAGTTTATACCCAATTAAAAAGAGATTAGACAGCAGGAAATAGATTGCATTTAAACAAGAGCAATTAGAAGAGCTAAAGTGATCAAGTATTTTTCAAAGCAAAATAATTATAAAGCTGCAAGTCTTAAAACACCCAAAAAGTCTCAGAAAATAAGCAGAACCCCCAGAAATATATGTAAGTAGACTGTGACATATGTTAGAAAATAGAAAAGAAGGTATCAAAAGGGATATATATATATATACTAATATTTAGTTATATTAACAAATTTATTAAGTACAATATTGTAGTAAGTGGTTGAATTTCTTTAAACCTTACCTAACATTATGTATATGTTTACCTAATTTTTAAAAAGAACATTAGTTAGATTATATCATAAGTTAATAGGAGCTGTTTTAAATTTTTATAAACCTGCCATAAATTGTCTCATTGCTGCAAATTTACAGTTCAATTATCAATGCTCGGTGAAAAGCAACTTCATGTTGCTCAAACTCCACCGCCAAAACACGGCCCTCCCCAGAACACCTGTGCAGAGAAAGGGGGCATTTTCAGGGCTAAGCACCACAAACAGAAGCTGTTAGCTGACAATAAATACAGTTGTCTTTACCAGACCAGACTGGACAGTTTTTAATCAATAAATCACTTTCTCTTAAGTTCTTTTACCTGTTTTCTAGAAATGACCATTTTAGTAGTAAATAAATGATTAACAAATTTTGTTTAGATTTTAGTCATTTTTTCAATTCCATCAGCTGTGATGTTGTTAAAAATATTACCTACCTGTATATTTACCTTAGCTTTTGTTTGTATCATGATTCTCCAAATAAGAATTCTAATTAATAGTTTAACAGAAGCAAAAATAGCAAATATTGCTTTACTGGTATAAATACTCCTTCACATTCCTCTCATGAATGATATTCATGACACATAAAATTATTGAAAACACAACATAGGTTTATGTTTAGACAGAATGATTTTGTGATTAAAATATATTCTTCAGTATTATAAAATTAAATATGTGTGTATTACAATATATTTAGCTAATAACCCAGATATTTTCTCTTTCAAAAACCTAAACTTCTGTCTCTATTTTTATATCCAGGGAAAAAATCGGTGTCGTCATTCATTGTAAATGGCTATCAAAATTCTTCGCCCATCAGAAATGTTATTGTTCTTGTTCTTGGAAAAAAATTATAAAAAATTTTTTAAAAAATTAAAAAAATTATAATTAAAAAATTATAAAAAAATTACATACATTGTGGATTCAGGCCAGAAGTGACACCTCGTTTAGTTGTAAATATAAAAATGCCCTGCACTCATTTTATTTATAAATATTTCTTAAGTGTTTAGTTTATACTGGCATTCAACCAATCTGTGTTTATTCTCAAATCCAAGCAGGATACTTCCCTATCTTATGGTTTAAAGAGTCCTCTTATCTATCAATACTTTCTAAAGACACATTCTCCTCATGCTGGTATTTAGCATGCTATTCTGCAGACTAAGTCATACACTACTTACTGGTTCAAAAAAGGTGATGGAAGGAGAAATTAAAGTATCACAAAGGTAAACGCATAGTATAACAAAGGTTCTGAATATTCAGTAAAAAAATTTCCAGAAAACAGTTTATGAATTAAAATTTGGGAATTGAAGGGTTTTGAACAAATCGTTACATTTATTCTTCTCTGCCATAATACAGTAGCTACTCATATTTCACCAAAATGCAAACCAAAGTGCATCCAAGATGACTTGGTGCCTTGGGATTGCAAATGACTATATTTTTTACTTCACTTGTAAAATTTTCATGTAAGAACTGCTTCATAATCACACTGAAGGCTTGACTCTAATCCTTTAATTGCAAACTCTACATTTCTAACCAAACCCATGCTCACCTGTTCCCCACAAAGCCTCCTTCTTTCTGCTTTTACAACAGCCATTTGTGAAAAGTTCTCAATCCCTTCTGAACCAATTGATTTTAGCTGGAAATAAGACAATCTTTACAGGAGGAAGGGGTTGAATAAATGGGTGTTAAAGAATTAAGTTCAAGTTTTAGAGCGTCTGTGGGGAATAAAAGAAAAGAGAGGAAGAAAAAATGAGTGTGGAAACAGGAGCAGCTAGAGAATCTGATTTCCTTCCATTAAACCATAGAATCTCCTCTCGTTTTCAGATATATTCTCCTCCAATTAATGACAGTATCTGCCTGAAAGTCCACCTACTAGGAGTCCACTTTGGCTTAACAGAATCCTCTTTATAAAAGTAACTGAAGTCTTGCAGTGTGATTATCAGTCATTCCACCTTTTATATTTTTTCTTCCTAGTATCCACTAGGCAAATCTTCCACTGAAGTCACATTCTCTGGATTGCGGTAGAAAAAAAGTGGGTGATACTCGTGTGGCTATCAGGTCTTGGGGACAGGAGAAAAGAAGGGCTAAGAACAGAGACACCACCAAGGACAGGTGGGAAGGGCAGAAGAGACAGCATCTGCACAGCTAGGAGATGCTTGGTACATAAAAACGAAGACAGGGGCTTAAAGTTCAAGGTCATGGAAAGACAGCTATGTAAATAAACTACAAAACAGTAGTAATTGCTAAACTCAAATTTGCACAACGTGTATTGGGGTGTAAGATGTTCCTAACTCTTCTCCAGAATCTCATTTCTGCCTTTCTTAGAGGAAACAGGAGCACCTGATGCCACACTGGACACACAGTAGGTGGCCAATAAACATGTCTAATGAAGAAAACAATAAAAAGAAAATCCAATGGAATTTCTATTAAAAACTCCCTTTAAATATAACTGATTTCATTAGCACAAACTATCCTTTAGACTTTATACACAATATGTTTATACATATATGTACATAAAGAACACTTTATTATTCTTTTATTCAACATGCCTGCAAATTGAAAGTGTATTTGTTCTTCTTTCAGTATTCTAATATAGAACAGTGAAATGCAGACTTAAAATGTGCACTCAATTTCCTAGCTATGTCTCCACTCCAGCAAAACTCTTCTCAATGACTGCCCTATCTGCTCCTAGGTTTCTCTTTTTACAATCTTCTTCTGTCAGTTACTCAGGGTAACTAAAAAGGATAAAAAATACTGTGTAATATTTGAGTAAAATGAGGGAGTCAGGGGTGGGCTGGGCAGAGGAGGGCAAAGGGATAAAATCGGGACAACTGTAATAGAATAGCAAAATATTTTTTAAAAAGGGCTAACTGTAAGTATACTTTTTTCCCAAAGTGAACCCAACATGGACAGAAACAGCCCAACTAAACCTGGATGTACCTTGAGAATATCGGCAGAATGTTTCGATTATTTTCAGCACCATGCGTCTGAAACAATAGCCAGATGATACCAAATTCTTATTATTTATCCTTGCGTTTAATTATTTTATTTTTCTCCCTGAAATCTCTCTGATAACTTTGACATCACTTTTTATCATATATCATGTTACTCAGGATTAGGTTGAATGTAAAAGTGCGTTAAGAGGCATTTCAACTAAATTGGAATCCCTAAAAATGCAGTGCTTGGCCTTCGGATATCACCTTACTCAAATGATCAAGTTCAGCAGCACCAGAAATAAGACACGTCAACACTGTATGCTGCCTGATGCGATGCACTGAGAAAGGCACATCTTTTTTCTGGTGTTCCTGCCAAAGGCATAACCACCATCTAATCATGAGAAAACATTATTAGACAAACCCACATTTATGGATATTCTACAAGATCACTGAGCACTACTCTTCCAAAGTGTCATGAAAGACAATGGAAGACTTGGGAACTGCTACGGATTGAAGTAAGGAGTTGTAAAGTCTAACTGCAGTTAGGGAGCAATACTGGAATAGAAAAAAAGGGTATTAGTGGGGGAAACTGTAAAATCTGAATGCAGCCTGTAGTTTAGTTAACAGCACTGCGTCAATGTTATTTTTTTGCCTTTGATGATCCTAATATGGTTATGTAAGAGGATAACATTAGAGGAGGTTGGATAACATGTGTGCAGAAACTCTCTGCACTGTTTTTGCTTTTTTTCGGTGTCTAAAATTATTTCAAAATAGGAAGTTAAGCAAAGCTATGTATGATCAAAACAAATGAGATGTGGCTAAGATGTTCAGTAGAATTATAATTAGTGGCAGAAGGTTTTCAGGTGTGAAAATAACTTTAAAAACTCAATACCATTCCCTCTTCTTCCTTAGCAACTAACCCATGAAATGTTACCTGAAAACACAGCACCGGAATAAAAATCTATTTTGCAGCCAACATGGCCTAAGGGATGTGTGACAGTGGAGATGCTCTTAAAAGAAGAAAGAGAAGGGAATAAAATGAATTCAGTCACATGGATATTTATAAGCCAAAATGAACTCCTACAAGCAAATGAAAATATTTAAAAATTTGGAAGCATAACAAATAAATTCATGAAAGATTTACAAAAAAGTATGGCATTCTCTGCTCCTCAATGTATTCATTCTTTCCTTTGTCCACTGAACATATGGCTGCTTAGCCAGGTACTATATTTTCCGCTGATAATATATAAATCGACATGATGTAATTCCAGCCCATAAGGAGATAAGGAGGGGGGCAAACAAAGAGATGGGGAAAAAGTAAACAAGATGTTCAAGCTCTGATGAATACAATAGTAGTGGGAGTGAGTGCTGGCTGAGTTGGTCAGGAGTTGCCCAACTGTAGCCTGGGGCCCAATCTGACCATCACCTGTTTTCATACAGTCATAAATTAAGAATGGATTTTAATTTTTTACTGCCAATTTATTACTGATTTACTGAGTTAGAAATGTTAGGAAGTTGTTTAATGGTCTCTTTTCACTTTTAAGAAAAAATTTATTCAATTTATTAGGGTGATCCCACAATACAATACATAGATTATATATTATAAAAAGAATGTTTCTTACTTTAAAATTAAAATAATATTTCATGATATATGACTATCATATAAAATTCAAATATCTTTGTCCATAAATAAAATTCAGAATTTCGTCAATAAAAATATCATGGACTTTTTTCCCCAAATATAAGTACCCATATGATATCCTTTATTTTTCCTCTTGTTCCTCAAAACCTAAAATATTTACCACAGTAATCTGAACAGAAAAAGTCCGCCAATTCATTGTCCAGGCTACTGGTTCTCACATTTCAGCATGAATCCAGAATTCCCTGGTCGGACTGTTAAAACATGGATTGTTTGGTCCTCGCCACGGAGTTTTGACTCAGTAGGTCTGGGGCAGGAATTGAGAACTTGCACTTCCCACAATTCACCAGCTAATGCTGCTGCTGTTGGTCCAAGGAAGACATTTTGGAAACCAGTGACTGAGGTATCTTGTTCAAGAAGCAATGTGAAAGGCCCAAGGTAGAGAAGGAGTGAGAGGATGGACTCTCTAGGCAGTGGGCACATGGAAGGCCTTGTGGTAAGGAATACGGTGCAGTCCTCTATGATAAATCCAGAGGGAGTGATGCAAACGTCCTTTCTGAAGACAAAAGCACTGGAGACAGAGAGAGATTCAAGCTGTCAGTCAAGGACAACACCCTCGTTTTTCTGCTTTGAGAATGGAGAGACGGTGGTAGTTTTCACTGAGAAGTGTGATACAAAAGGAGGAGCTGATTTGGAAAGGAAGCTGCAAAATCCAGTCTTAGACATGTTGAATTTGAGATAACTACAGATTATTTCTTTGGCAGCAGCTTAGAAATAGGGTCCAAGTAGAGCTATGTATTTCAAATTACTGTCCTAGTGGTGTCTTTGATATGGGTGAGGGCACAGGAAGCACGTGCAGGGTGAGTAGGGAATCTCAGGGAACACCAGTGTCAGGAGACCTCCGTGGGTGGGGAAGAGGAGGAACACTACAACCACATGGAGGTAGTTGCAAGGAGGACACAGTTATTTGGGAGGTCCGATAGGTTCAGAATAGGTGGCCCTTGGATTAAGCAGGAAGATAATTCATAAAATTGAGAAGTCTGTTACTATAGCATGAGAGTAAACAGAAGAACATATACAGGACAAAATAGAGAGATAATGTCTAAAAAGGTTGTGGTGAAGGTAACTGAGACAAAGGATTGTAATTAGAGGCAACACACAAGTAAGATACAAATCAGAGGACAGATTAACTGCTTGCCTGTCTATTGCTAGATCTATCTATTACAGATAATACATGGGGTGAGAAAAGGTTCACAGTTGTGAGTAAGCAAATCACAGATTAATAAAGCTACTGCAATAATCATAACCTGCATGTCTTTTTCCACACGAACAACTGTGAACTTACTTTTGCCCACCCATTTTGTTAAGAGCATGAAGTAAAAGGTGATGACTTTGTGTATCACTTGGGAACCCAAGAGGTTAAAGCTGCCAAGTGGACTGAGGCCAAGGTGGGAGAAACTGACAAGCATGGGAGAATCCGACAAGCGAGAATCTATAGTCTATATGTGTGTGTCACAACCTTAGCATGACATCATCAGGTAATGTCACAGGTACAGCAAAAGAACTAAGTACTTCTCTTACCACCAGTGGTCTCTGATATGAGCTGTGAAGTAAGAAGACTGTCCAAATCCCTAGGTATAAAGTATGAAAGAATGAGGACTACATCATTTTTTTTTTCCAGGGTATAATCTGGAAATAACTGTCACTTATAAACATATGCTTTTCTAGAAAGATTCTGATCCTTTCCATATTCCACTGCCAGAATTTCCAGCACAGATCAGCACTTCCAATAATTGCACAGTTTTCTTTGTACACAAAGTAGCTGGTAAGTAAATTTTGGGGTGCTGAGAAGAAGAGAAGCTCACAGCCTCATGTGAGGCCAAACTACTAACTAAAACTCCCAGGACCAACCTATATTCTGCAAGAGCAAACTTTTAATTTGCAGTGAAAGTCATAAAGAGAAAACAGATTCATAGCATATCCAAAGCAAAATGTACTTAAACACATTTAGTTCCTATCATATAATTTCTTTATAAATGCACTTCTACAGAAGGAAAATGATGGAAGTATCCAGAAAACTCAAAATCAAAGAAAACTGAGTTACTTGCAACAACATACACAAAAAGTACTACGTAAAATTAAAAGTAAATTCATCAGGCACTCGTAACTATTGCAAAAGAAGGTATTAATTATATTTGTATATCCCAGTTTTATTTTACAGTGTCATAAATATAGGTTGCATTTGGAAATTACAAAATCTACAAAAATTCGCACTTTATTTACATTAATTTCAGAACAGAATCTTCTCTTCTAATTATAATCATTACTAATCAGCATCTTTTAATGAGGATTTATCATATGCCAGCGATTTTATGCATATAATTATATTTACTACACAATAACCCTATTAAATAAATATAATTACTGAGCTAAACAGTGCCATAAGCAAATAACAAAATCTCACAATATTCTTTGCTCTGATGGTAGTGAGATATTTTTTACTGTTGTTGTACCTTACAGATATATTGTTGGCAAATTTTCCTCATGTGTGACATTTTTGAAAAGCAATATATATTATTCTTAATTAAAAAGTAAAAAAAAATTATGAATAAACACCAATTTGTATAAAATATTTTTCCAGTTTCATATATTTTAGAAAAATCAATACTATTTTTCCCAGTACTGGATACAATCTGGGATTCTGGTAGCAAAAACCACTAGTAGAATTTCAATATAAAGTGTCAAAATCTTAAAGTTGGAGAAACACATGTGTAATTGGCATATAGCTAATTGGCATATAGCTAATTAGCATGTAGAAATTTTATATCTTTTTAAAAAATACAAAGAACAAATACATTTGTGGAGACTCCTGTTTTAAAATTAATTATAATTACTGTCCAATGTGGAGCTTATAAGTACACAGTAAAATAGCAAACATATTTGGTTTTCTTTGTTTCTATATAGTTTGTTAAATTGATTTATCTCTTCTGTAATGATTATTGTTGGTGTATGTAGGCTTTGAAAGACCAGAGCTCCTATAACAGTTTATAACGGATGACTGAAAACAAGTTCTTAAATAGCAGGAGTCGAAGGGCACTGAAGTTGAGTTTGGAATACAGCACGTGTGATGGCTTGTGCTATATCTCCAACAAATATTTTAATTCAAATTCGGGGATTTAAGTTCAATAGGTTTAAATACTCCCCATCATAACACACTCTTTTTATAAAAAGCACTGAGTTTTGCATATAAACTACAACCACTGACTCGCTGCCAAAAAACATTTTTTGCAGGGTAGATACAAGGAAACAAATTCACTACTCAGCCCTGTCCTTTCTGGCACTTAGAGTTAAGTGAAAAAAAAATTAAAGTCTTCAAAAAGTACTTGGTTAGAAATAGTCTAATTCCACACATGAAGCCCACAGCTCTTCTTTCTTTCTTTCTTCGCCATTAATTACAAACAAATTCATCTTTCTCTTGTGAAGTTTGAAGTTTGTTGTTATTCTTGTTAGATGAGTTGTATTAAAACTCCAACAACAACAACAACAAAAAAGATGAAGCCAACATTTAAATTCTTCTCGCAGTCTGGAATTTACTTAACGGCCAGCCTGTGCACTGTGATAAACGGAATGATGATCCGGCAACATGTCTTTATCCGTGGTTTGCTTTAATTAACGCCGGCTTGTTTGTTGAAAAGATGATTAATATGCCAATGAAAATTGCATAATTGAATACCACAACACTGGCACAATCAGAAAGACACATGCAGTTTTTTGATTAACATTTATTATTATTATTATTGTGCTTTTTTAATGTACTCTTCTCACTATGAAATGATGCAGTCCTTTGACCAAGAGGTGAAAGGAAACAGGACTGAGGGCAGGATACTCCTTGAGCAAGAAGAAAACACAATGCAGCTTAATCAGAATGAAACAGTCCTTTGGTTACAATGGCCCCCCGAATTTGAAAACGCAGGCAACCTCCAATTAAATACACATGCCAGCCATATACAAAAGAGTGTGATTCTGGTCAATGACAGAAGAATTTTTTAGAAATACTTTTATAAACACAAGACATTTGCATAATATCAAGAATAGTCACATTAGGACTTACAGGTATTTGATATAAATAATGATCATCTTTGTTAACATTTTCCTTTATTTTAATATTAAGATTTAGGATGACTATAAACATATCCTATTATCAAATCTTAATTTTTAGTCAGCTATATATCAGAAAGTGTTTGCAGCAAGCGATCTTAAGAAGTGTAAGTATTTAGTACACACCATCTTACACTAGATAGGAAATGTCTCCTTTATTTCATTTACACATACAAGTCCCTGGGCCTGGTTCAGAGCTCAGTCCCTGGGCTTCAAACATAGGTAAGAAGGCAGGTGTGCCTTCAAACTGCTCGTTTTGGAAATATTAACATGAAATGCTACAAGATAAATTGGATTCTACTTTCGGAATTAGCCTAGTATCGCTTGTTTAAATTGCACTGATAACCAAGTACACGTGTGTGCAAAACGTATGTGCACAAGGTCACATCGTCGGCATTCCCAGCAACGACAGCCCTGACCTCTGGACTGCTGCTCCTGCGAAGAGATGACCCTTCTGAGCCTCACACTCTTAGTGGTTCTCTGTTGCTGTTTATGTAGAAAGAACTCCACAGACCATTTTTAATGGTACAATGGTTAGCTTTTGCCAGAAATTAGTGTATAAATGGTAACATCATTTCAGTGAAAGTAACAATGAACCCAAACTGAAAAAAAAATGTCTTAAATTTTGAACTCACTAGGAGGTCATTTCCTTTAATATTTTACTTTCAAGAGCTACACAAGAACCAGAGGAGATAACTGATTGTTAGTCTCCTTTGTAAAAATCTCCAGATGCTTGGTGTATGCTGAAAAGACGAAATCTAAGAATCTAATAGAGGAATCCGAATTTCTATGATTTGGGGGAAGAGTAGGGAGACAACATCAAATACAAAATGTTCTTATCACAATTAATACAAATATTATATCATCTTATTGCCCAATTATTTAGTGAATTTCTTCTAAACAGAGAATAGTCAGCCCGGGAAATTTGGCAAGGTGACCCTACGGACTACATGACTGTGTTTTGACACAGCTGGCACTGTGGCCCCGAGGCACCACGATCGTAACCTGGGTACCATCTGCCGTGTCCCTCCTACCACGGTTTTCTTCGCAGTGCCCTTTAGGAACTGGCTGTTGTACTGTGCCTCAGTGTCTAAGTAAGATCAAAACCACATAGTTCAATCCAGATAATCTGGGCTTATTACAGGCACTTAACACTAAAGTGATATTAAAGTGCTTAAAAAGGAAGGAAATGAGGTTTCCGGAGGAGAATAAAGTTTAAAAATAACAACCATAATGGACCAGAAAAGATGAGAAATGACAAGAGTTGAAGAGGATATGGAGAAGAGAACCCTCGTACACTGCTGGTGGGAATGTAAATTGATGCATCCTCTATGGAAATCAGTATGCAGTTCCTCAAAAAAATTAAGGGTAGAGCTACCATATCCAGCAATCCCTCTTCTGGATATCTACCCCCAAATTTTATTTTGCTTATGTTTTTAAAAGACTTCCTTTACTTATTGCTAGAGAAAGGGGGAGGGACAGAAAAAGAGAAGAAGAGAAATATCAATCTGTGAGACAAAGATTGATTGGTTACTTCTCACATGTCCCCAACTGGGGACCTAGCCTGCAACCCACGCATGTGCCTGACCAGGAACTGAACTGGCAACCTTTCGCTTTGTGGAGCAACACCCAGCCCAGTGAGCCACGTGGTCAGAGCTACCCCCCAATTTTAAAAACATTTATTCCCAAAGATATATGGCACCCTTATGTTCACTGCAGCTTATTCACAGTAGTCAAGACACAGAAATCACCTAAGTGTCCTCCAACTAATAACTCAATAAAGACCATGTGGCACATATACACAATGGACTACTACTCAGGTAAAAAAAAATGATGAACTGGAGCTCCCAGCCAAGACGGCCGCATAAGCAAATGCGGCACTTGCGTCCTTCCACAGACACATCAAAACTACCACTAAACTTCAGAACAACCATCATTCAGAACTGTTGGAAATCTAGCGGAACAGAAATCTAGCTGAACTAAGGATATAAAGAAACCACATCAAGACTGGTAGGAGCAGCAGAGGCATGGAAAAGGCTTCTCCCACACCCTTGCATGGCAGTTAAAAATTGAGAAGAATAGCTCAGCTGCAGAGGTCCCCCTTGAGGAGCAAGGGGTCCCAGCCCCACACCAGGTCCCCAAGCCCAGAATTCTAGTGCCAGGAAGAGAAGTCCCCACAACTTCTGGCTGTGAAAACCATAGGGACTGTGGCTGAGTTGAGACCAAGGGCTCCTGGAGTCCCAGGAGATCCTCTTATAGGGTCCGTGTGTGGACTGACTTAGACTCACTCTCTATGAGCTCTGGCACTGGGGCAGCAACTCAAAATGCACCGGGAACATCCAGGGAGAAACTGAACTGCCTGGCATTGGGGGAGAGCCGAAGGGGCAGCTTTCTCCCCGTCAGAAGCGCTGCTGAGCCCTCCCCACAACAAAGCCGTCAGGCAAAGGCCATCGCTGAATCTCCACCAACCTAGCTCCAACTCTCCACCTCGCCCCACTGATTCCCTGAAACCACATTTACGGGTTCTCCCAAGTCCTTTCCAGTGACTTTTCAACATAAACAGCCTATTTTGGCTCATGCTGCAGACTTTCCTAAAATTTATCAAAGGTTCATAAACACAGTCAATAGTGTTGTAGTAACTGCGTATGGTGTCAGGTGGGTGTAGATTTATCAGGGTGATCACTTCATAAGCTATACAAATGTCTAATCACTGGGTTGTACACCTAAAACTAATACAATATTGTACATCGACTGTAATTGAAAATAAAAAAGTATTAAACAGGGGAAAAGTGACAAAATATGTCCATTTGCAACAACATGGATGGATCTTGAGAGTGTCATCCTAAATGAAGTCAGTCAGACAGAAAAGGACAAGAAGCGTATGATTTCATTCACATGTGGGACATAAAAGAGACAGCAACAAATGAATAAACAAACAAGCAAATTCACAGACCCAGACAACAGTACAGTGGTTACCAGAGGGAGAGAGAGGTAGGTAGAGGGTGAAGGTCAAATACACAGTGATGGCAGAAGACTAGACTTTGGGTGGTGAGCACACAACACAGTACACAGAGGATGTGATGTAAAACTGTGCACTGGAACCTTTATAAAGCTATTAACTAATGTTACCCCAATAAACTTAACTTAAAAAAAGAAGGATAACACTCTTATATAAGCCAGGGTTAATTTGGGATTTTGTTCACTTGCAGCCAGATCTTGTATATTATATAGGTATTATACAATAAATAAGAAAATGTACATGAATCACGTAACACGTTGTCAGATACTTATTAATACCTGGACAAGTGTAGATGATGGTGACAATGATGGTAGTAATATTTAAATTGGTTTCATTCATTCTAGATCTTTGTCATTTTTTAAATTCCTACTATGTGTCAGATACTGTTCTAGAGCAGGGACTGGTAAAACCTAGTCTAAGACCTGCTTTTGTAAACACAGATTTACTGGATACAGTCATGCCCATTCATTTATAAGAGGTCCACATCTGTTTCCCACAGTAAGGGAAGACATTTCCTGACATTCCTTCTATAGAACATGGAGCTGGCATTCCAGTGAGGAAGGCAGGCAATGTATAAAAGAACGCTGAAATGAACACTATAACACATTGCACATAAATAAAAATCAATCCACTTAGAAGTAAGATAATGACCCACAGAAATACAAAACGCTGGAGAAGATGCACCTATCAAGCCATCACGAGCACTTCGTTAGACTCGCATGTATACCTAGTTATGAAGAGAGACAGAGCAGAATCTCAAAAGCTAAGAAAATTAAGTATTAGTAGCATTGTACAACTTGACCCCTAAGTTGAATCACAACCTTGCTATGTACCCTTCTGATAATTTGGTTTCCCATACAACTTGCTTACAGAGAGAATATATGATGGAAAATCTAATGTGAATCTCTAGTGCCACGGGTGGCAAACACAAGGCCCGCGGGCCGAATCCGGCCCTCCACCTTGTTTTATCTGCCTGGTACCTTGTTTCTACCCAGCGGCAGTACCAAGCAAGCTCCTTGCCCCTAGTTTAGGAATAGTTACATTTACACAGTCCTAAAATTACTTTCGGTCCTATGAAGGCAACTGCGAGGCTGATGTAGCCCCTGGTGAAAATGAGTTTGACACCTTTGCTCTAGTCCATCTGACAGATAATGTGCAAATATGAGCTGGCCTCTTCTACGCATTATCTGATCTCATGAGTTTTATCTTTGTGTCAGTATCCCTGAGTCTGAAATTTTTCTACATTACTATGCATCCACTGGATTCAGTTAAAAAAATTATTCCTTATAGGATGCACATTTCAACAGTGTTTTTTTCCTACGCAGTTTGAAGTTGCTAGTAAAGGAGCCTGACTTGATTTAAAAAACCAACATTCTTTTCTTGCTTTGGTTTGAATGTTGGCATCACCCAAAAATTCATATGTTGAAGTCCTAATGCCCCAAAATGATGGTATTAGTACGTGGGGCTGTCAAGTGGTGATAAATTCATGAGTGGGATTAGTGATTTTTATAGAAGAGGTCCCACAGACTTCCTAGCCCCTCTCAGCATGTGTGAGGGGAAGTCTGCAACCTGATCGCAGCCCTCACCTGACTATCCTGGCATCCTGACCTTGGACTTCCAGCCTCCAGAACAGTGAACAAATTAATGTTGTTTATTAGCCATCCAGTGTATGGCGTTTTGTTGTAACAGCTCGAACCGACTCAGACATTCCTCTACTTCTCAAAGCATAACCACATGTTAGAAGGACAGCCATCAGGAACAGTTATCAGGAACAGATTTCCAAAAGTAAAAACATGTCAAACTCTCCAAAGTTCTGGAAAAAAAAAGTTCAGATTCCTTTGTTGAATCAAATTAATTAAAGCACAGACACATACCATATACAAATAAGGAAACTTCTTTCAAGGATATTTTATAACTTCCAAGATCAGTCATTTAAAGTACAGATATTGGGAAGTTACACATCCTATCTCAAGTAGCAACACGAACATAATCAGACCTAGACATCAGTAAGGTGCTTACTGAGTCGATTTCATAAGGTTCAAGTGACTCCTTAGGAGATTATCACTTTCTCAATTCTGAAAGCAGGATTATGAGTCAGGCAGAAGGAAAAATGACAATCAGAAAGATCCATTTCTGAAAAGCTTTTTAAAAAATGCCTCCATTTCTTCCTTCCTGGCCAGCTTTTCATGTGCATCATCCAAAGCTCAGGTGATGGATCTCTCTGTTATTGAACTTGCCCCAGTATCTAAATCAGGCCATGTTTCGTCAAATAGATGGTCAGCATAAGTCATAATTCATCAGTAATGTCTTATATTTTTATGAAAGGAAGCTTAAATCATTCCCTCTCCTTGTTTTCCTCCTGTCATTCTGACGTCTCTTCTCAGTCCCTTGTGATGGTTCTTTCCCTTTACCCTGATCCTTCCTTAAATATCCGAGTTCTACAAGGTCCTTTACTCTTGCTATTCCACACTTTCTTATTAAACATATTGCCTTCTATTGGTGCTACTCTCAAAATCTTTATCAAACTCCCAAGGCTTCTCCTCCATCTCCACAATCTCTGCTTCTCCTGCCTTATTTTAAGGTCTCATCATTATTTGCTGGGCTAATCTCCTAATTCACGTTTTCCAGGTCTCCATTACTTCCTATGATGGCTATGTGGCAATATAAAATGCACACCTGACTAGTTTTTACTTCCATTCTCCAATAAAAAGAAACACAGCAAACTGCAAAACAAAAAAGTAAAAACAAAGTAAAATACAGCAGCAGCCCTTGGACTAAAGCCACCACAGCTGGCAGGCAGACAGTTGTGCTCTGTGTTGGGTTGTTCCGGGTGTTTGCAGCCACATGGGTCAACAGTGAATGCTTGGGCCCACATAGGGATGGGGGTTGGAACTGAGGCCATTTCATGAAGCTGGACCCTTCTATGGGTTAAACTTGCCAGTATGTGAAATTTTGAAGAAAGCCTGTTAGTCTAGACCTGGGCTTTAGGTAGTAAAAAATATTGTGCATCAATTCCTGAGAGTGTTGGTCCATGGGTCTACATCATTAGAGCCCAAATTCTAGGGATAGAATTTACACGATCTTATCTCTGGGAATCCCAATCATCTCCAATACATTAGGATAAGGATGGCCTCTGTGGTAATACGCCCTGGGGCAGCTGACAGAAGCAAGTATAAAACTGCTCCGGAAAGATGTGTTCCCAAAGAACCCAGAATTTCCAGAGATGAAATCCCCATAATGGCCCAATAATCCAAAATTAGAAAATACACAGATAAAGACAGAGAGATTCATCGGAAGAACAGTAAAATGCTATCAGGCCCCCGACAACTCCTGGTGATGACGACGACGATGACAGTAATAATAACAGCACTCATCAAGGAGTTACGACGTGCCAGGCACGGTTCTAAAGACATTTCATGTATTCATGCTTTTAATGCCCACAGAAACTCAGTAAGTGGGTACAATGATCTCCTTTTACAGTTGAGGAAGTTCATAAGAAATTGGTGGGTAGATGTTAAAAAAAAGTACATTTTAGATATTTAATAATGTAAAAAAGACTGTCAAAAATTCTATACTATGAAAATAAATCACTATTAAAATAATAGTCATATTTGAAAAAAATTGAGTTTCTAGAAATGAATAAAATAAAATTAAAACCTTAGGGGAAACATAAACCAGTGATAGGACTACAGCAGAGAGAACTAGGAAAACAAATTATTGAAATACATAGAGGGCAGAATGAATAGTTCATATCTCATAAGTTCCAAGAAAAGAGAAGAGAGGAAAATAAATACTTGAAGACATAATGGCTAACATTTTTCTGGAATTGATAAATAAAATAAATCATCATAGTTGGAAAACACACATCATAGAAAAAACAATTAAGCCACACCTCGACAGATGATGTAAAACTGAAGAATGTCAAAGCCAAAAAGAAGATTTAAAAGTAACCAAAGAGAAAAAAAATAGATGACCTACAAAGGAATGACAATTAATCTTACGACTAATTTTCAAATAGTAAGAAAAGAAGCCAGAAAATAATGCAATAATATCTTCAAATTCTGTGAGAAATTAACTGTCAACATAAACCTTAATATATCCAGTTTATTATTCAACAGTTAACGTCAAATAAAAACTTTGATTTTAGGCTTGAAGAGGCTAAGGGTTTACTGCTTAGCAAACATTACAGAGAGAATACTGATTTCTTTCAGGAAGAATAAATTAAAGGAGTGAAATATAAAAAAGTAACAATGAACAAAGAACCCAGGTAGTAAACAGAATACATCTAAATAAATATTTTATATATAATACAAAGTAGTAAATTTCCAAAGGAAAAAAGAAATGTTTAAAAAGGTGACAAAAAGGTTATGAAAAGAGAGTAAAAAAGAATAAAAAATGTTATATGGTATTATATGATAGAAATAAATGGAAGTAAATCTGTATTCATAATAAATGCAAAAAGAACAAGTGTCCAGTTAATGGACAAAGAATTTCAGTTTAAAGATTTTTTAAATCTTCCTATATGCTATATTTTGGGGGCATATCTAAAAATAGAAGAATTAAAGCAAAATGAATTATTTTAAAATTTGCCTTGCAAAAGATAATGTCAAGAGAATGAAAAGTCAAGCCATATAGTGAGAGAAAGTATTCCCAAAAGATATACCTATTTGATAAATGAGTGTTATGCAAAATATAAAAAGAACTCTTAAAATTCAACAATAAGCAAACTACCTGATTAAGAAAGAGCCAAAGACCTTAACCAACATCTTACCAAAAAAGATAGCAAAACAGATAGCAAATAAGCACATGAAAAGATGCTCCACACTGTATGTCATCAGGGTAATGCAACAACAACAAATTAATGCCAATATACCTGTATTAGAATGACAAAAATCTGCCCTGGCTGTTGTAGCTCAGTGGATTGAGCACCGGCCCGTGAACCAAAAGGTCACTGGTTCCATCCCCAGACAGGGCACATGCCTGGCTTGCACACTAGGTCCCCGGTAGGGGGCACATGAGATGCAACCACACACTGATGTTTCTCTCCATCTGTTTTTCCTTCTCTTCCCCTCCCAAAAAATAAATAAAATCTTAAAAAAATAAAATAGAATGGCAAAAATCTGGAACACTGACAACACCAAAAGCTGGTGAGTATAAAGCAATAGGAATTCCCATGCATTAAATGGTGCAACCACTCTGGAAGACAATTTGGATAGTTTGGCGGTTTCATACAAAACTAAACATACTCTTACCATACAACCCAGCAATCAAACTCCTTGATATTCATCCAAAGGAGTTGAAAACTTATGTCCACACTAAAACCTTTACACAGATGTTGTCTTGGTTTGTTGGAGCTGCTATAAGAAAAATTTCATAAACCGGGTGGCTGGTAAACAACATGCATTCCTTATAGTGCTGAAGGCAGAGAAGTCCAAGATCAAGGCACCAGCACATCTGGTGTCTTCTCACTGTAATGTAACATGGCAAAAAGATGGTTCTCTGGGGTTGCTAGAATTAGAACATTAATTTCAATCCTGAAAGCTCCACCCTCAAGACCTAAGCACCTACCAATGGCCCCACTTCAAAGAACCATAGCCTTGGGGTTACCATTTCAACATATGAATTTGGGGCAGGAAGGAAAACATTCAGATATTTATAGCAGCTTTATTCATAATGGTCAAAACTGCTCTACAAATAAATCCTATTTTTAAGAAAGTTTAAGAAATAGAGAAAGTATACAAGAACAATACTATGTCAGGGTAAACAGAGTCATGACAAAAAGAAAGACATTATTAAAAATAAAGAGAATATTGTAATAATTATTGAGGTAATGCTTCAATAGGAAATAAAAATTGACATGTGCACTTAATAGCAGAGTTTCAAAATAAATAAAAAATAATAATTTAGTGGATTATAAAAAAATTAACAAATCAGTGTTATTTGGTTCTGACCCAAGCATCAACCAGATACTTACTTACCTACTTAAGATATGTTCTTACTACATGGATCCCATTCTCTGAGCAGACCCACTAGTGGCTGCTGTGGACTGAACTGTGTGCCTCCAGAGTTCATACATTAAAGCCTTAACTCCCGATGTGACAGTATTTGGAGAACAGTGCCTTTACGGAAGTTATTAAAATTAAACAAGGTAATAAGGGTAGGGCTCTGATCCAGTAAGATTAGTGTCCTTATAAGAAGAGGATGAGAGACCAGAACTCCGTGACCCTCCACTGGCTCACACCAAGGAAGGGCCACATGAGCCCACAACCAGAAGGTGGCCACCCTCTTCAAGACAGAAAGAGAGCCCTTACCAGAACTCCAGCACACTGGCCCTCTGATCTCAGATTTACTGCCTGCGGAACAGTGAGAAAATAAATTTCTGTTGTTTAAGCCACACAGTCTGTGGTATTTTGTTATGTCACCCTGAGCAGACTAATACAGTGGCAAAACAAATCATTAAAATTAAAAAAAACAATATAGCCCAAGTGTTTAAAAATATGTCTCTTACACTGAAAGTAGAGTGCAATGTATTTCCGCAAACCATAATAAACCACTCTTACTCCTGACCTTTGCTACCACTCATTTTCTGAACTAGATTTTTTTGGTAATATAATCCCACAGTGTCATCCTCATTAATTCAGCAAGCATGTCTTGCCTGCAGCTATTACTTATGAAAATATTTCTTCTCCCCACAAAAAAAATCTTTTCAACTTTTGCAGAATATGCCTTTGTCCTTGAATTAATTTTATACTCCAGTTCGGTACTCTGCCCACTGTATGAGCTCAACAAATACTTGTTGATTGAAGAGGAAAATAAAAGTCTGGTTGATGCTAAGAGTTAAATAATAATAGAAATAATAGAAATTGCATCCTACATAACTCTCTTTGGGGTAACACCTGGAATCTACAGTGAGTCAGGGCAATACCTGAGATTGTTTGGGTGGACTTCTATTAGCAGGTACAGAGTTGTGTGCAATATACTTGTCATGGCAGTGGAAGACACATGCATGAATACAGCCAAAGAAGGAAGTGACAAATGAGATGAGGTATCAATGCTCCCTGGGTAAACACTGCTCTTTTTTGTTTTTCAAACACCAGGAGTTCAAAGAGCTGTGCATAAGATATATGGTGGCTCCCTGCTCCCCTGCAAACCATGGAAGAGAATTTAAAATTGACATTAGTCAAATGAAGCTATGAGTAGGTATTAGTAGAAAAGTCACTGACAAGAAAACCATGTACCACTCTCAAAAGACTATCAAGGTATTGAGTTGACCAAAAAGTTTGTTTAGCTTTTTCCATACGATGGCTCTAGTAGTACTTAGCTGTCTTTAACTTTAGTCAAAACAGTTCTGTTAGAATGCATTGTGACAGCTGTTATATCAGTGTGCATTTCTTTAAAAAAACATCAAAATTGGAGAATTTTGGTACAGCTATTTTAATATTGAAGGTGGAAGAAGATACACAACATTTTTGACATATTATGCTTTATTATTTCAAAAAAGGTAAAAATGCAACTGAAATGCAAAAAAAATTACTTGTGCAGTGACTGACTGAATGTGTCAAAAGTGGTTTGCAAATTTTCTTGGTACTATTGACATTTTGGCCAAATAATTCTTTGCTGTGGGGCTGTCTTATGCATTGGAAGATGTTTAGCAGCACCCCTGGCTTCAACCCACTAGGAGCCAATAGTGGGAGATAACCAACATACTCAAAACATCTAAATCAATAAAGTAATTGGTGAAAATCAAAAATGCATTTATTTTTTTATTTTATAGAAGAACTAAGTGGACTTTTGTCCAACCCAATACTAACTGAGCTTAGAGCCTGTGGTTACCTACCACACTGCTTGATGCTTAATGAGTTCAAGTGGCTCACCAACATGGCAGTGCCTTGGTTAATGTAATACAATAAGAGCAACTTCGAAACAGAATGAGACTAAAATAATCAGCATATCTGATACACCAGGGGTATCAAACTCATTTTCACTAGGGGCTGCATCGGCCTCGTGGCTGCCTTCAACGGGCCAAATGTAGAGATCCTTGCCCCTAGTTAAGGAGTAGTTACATGTATACAGTCCTAAAATTACATTCAGCCCTTTGTAGGCAACCGTGAGGCTAATGTGGTCCCTGGTGAAAATGAGTGTGACACCCCTGTGATACACAGAAGTGAGTCAAATTCTATATTACAACACTGGCAGAGCACTAGCTATCATTCCCCCATGAAAAGCCCACCAACCACGTAGTCCTGATTTTTGTAAATAGGCTTTAATACTACCTTCAGGTTATGGAAATAAATATTATAGATTCTCTCAGAAAATAAGTGTTTAATGGCTTTTACTTTTAGAAGTGTGAAACATTCTTTTATTTCCAATAGCAAACTGTAAAAATAGAGTCAACAAACTGTAAAAAAAGCAACAAGGTCTTCCAATAATTTTCTTCTTGCTTATAATAAACAATTCTAGATCTCTGTGCTTCAAGAATGCTAGCATTAAATATTTCACTGGTTGCACAGGCTTGAACTAAGTTGCATTTATCTTAAAAATAATTGGAGACATTACCACACTAAATGGTTTAGAAGAATGAACACATTTTTGCCCATTACCTTCTGTTTACAAGGCACAAAACTGGGATTTAGAAGGAGAAACAGCTACATTTCTAAAAAATGTACCTAACTCCAAGGATTTTACAGTCTAAAAAAAGCAAGGCCTATTGGGAAAAATTAAAATAACAGTTTTTACCCATTTTTTCCCAGTTCTGAAAGACAGTAAGAAGTTAAGAAATAAAAAGAAAAGCCTATCATATAAGTTCCTAGTTTTCTCACAATGGTACTAGCTTCCATATGTCCATCTGTATTGTAATTTCAATCTGAGTATCTTAATGTTGAGTCAATACAAAATTAACCTCAGAGTCAGATAAAGCAAATAAGAAACTTCATCATTATCATGTCAACTAAGAACATGATATAAAAACTAAATATTTATAGTATTTGAGATAAAAATGAAAAGTTTCACTTTCTGTCAACAGATTTTCATGTTTTTCTAGAATACATATTGAATGTTTATAAAGATTAACCAGAAAAGAGAAAAAAAATGCTTGCATTATCTTTGGTTCCTTCTTCATTCTAATGTTTTGGGTGGCAAAACTGAGTATGTACTTTGGTTGAGCTCCAAGAAAACCTTAACCAGAGGGAGGAGAAGAATAACCTGATCAGGAATTCGAAGGTCATGTCTTTTAAGGTAGAGCTTCTCACACCCAAGCTGGTGGTGAGCAGAATCACTTGAGCTCCCACAGGGTGAAGGCAGTTATTGCAAATGTAGTTCCAAAGCTTCTTTCTACATCTATAGAATGAATACTCACAGGGATGAGGCTTGAGTATCTAGTTATCAGTACCTTTAAGATGTCTTCAGATTTTAAATTTCTTAACTTATCTCAGATCTTATGAAAATAAAGTTCCACATCCTAAAGAAGCCTCAGACTACAAGAGTGAGTGACAGAACCCTGCTCCCAACCCACCCTGATAATTTCCATTATGAATCAAGGCCATTAGGAGGTGTATTGTTTCAGCTCTCCCTGGGTCTGGCATCTAAAAGTATGGGTAGAGTATCAATGGGTCATGAGAAGAATAGAGGGTAGCAAGTCCTGTTGACACATTCCATTCTCACAAATTACGTTGGATAAGTAGAAACCTACATTGTTAAAACAACTTCTGCATAGTATTTTTACAGTACAGTTTACATAGCCAGTTCAACATATTTTATCATTTAATCTTCAAATCAGGTTTAGCCAATATCTGATGTTATAAATGAGGACATGTAACACTAGAGAAGCTAAAGCAATTACCCACCACCACACTGCCAAGAAGTACAGGGGCCGAGTGCTGACACTGGAACTGAGGTGTACTAGCTTCTGTTCCCGTTCAACAGCATTTAAATGGGAGATGTCTAGTTAGAAAAACAATGTATTAGAGTGATGTCAAATGGCTCATTGTTACTTTGCAAATTTGGAACAGAATTTCACGTCCTTATTCTTAAAGGAATTCGTTTCCTCTGGAGCCCAAATTAAACAATTCCTATCACTGAGCTGAGTACCTTGTGCATTAACAAAAGAGGTGATGACTAGAACCCTGATGTAGAAAAAACTAGGAGTAGTGCTGGGATGGAGAAAGACCTTCGAGAAGTTACATAAACAGTTTCTCACCCTAGATCTGCCACTAACGAGCTATGTAACCTCCAGAAAGTCATACACATAAAATTTTTAAACCTCAGTTTCCTCACTGGAGGGATGGGGGAGCCATCGCTTACTATAAATGCCCATCAACATTGCTATGCAATACTTTTCCAGGTCGTCACCGATAGCCAAGTCACGGAAGAAGTTTTAGAAATCACTGAGTGTTCTTCTGAAAGAGCATTTTATTTGTCCTACCCACAAAATACAATTTAACTTGGCAATGGTATAGTGGACAGTCTTTATTTAATTCTTTGCCCATTTGATGGATATCAGAAAGAAATCAGCTGACTGAAGTTATTTCGTTATGGTTCAGTATGACATGCAAGTAAACCAATTCTTGAAAAATGTACCCAAAATCCACTACCAATTCTATAGATACCTTCTTGAAGAAAATGTTTATCACAGTCACTGAATTATGTTTTTATGATAAATAAAATTTTTTTAGCTTTTCCATGTAGAATAGAAAGTATAACCGTGTGGCTTGAGAACAAATAAAGACAGAGGATTGACATGTGTTTGC